>VDFB02254113.1:0-25323 GCA_007258455.2 Sequoia sempervirens | reverse complement strand
CTTTGGAACTATTGATAAATGTAAAAATTAAAAGAAATTTAAAGGAGAACTTATCCCTCAGTGTGGTGCACATCACAATGGTGCTTGTTTTGTAAGCATCTCAAACCTCGGTGAAGCCTCGACTTGCACTATTGGTCAGGCAAAAATAAGGTGGGGCCCACTATACAAATGTAGCTAAAAGAAGGTGAGATTCCACATGGCATCCCTACATGCCTTGAGAGAAAATGAGGTTCCTCCATTGTAAAAAAGGTGCACCATTGGTTGATTTTATTAATGGGACCAATAGACGAGACTATTTTTGAAGGGAATTTCCCATGCCACACTTCATCATGATGCTTGTCAGATTTTAAAGCTGCACTATTGGTCAAAGGAGATGGGCCTTATTTCTAGTAGGAACTTTAGGAGTAGTTTGGAGAGAGACATGTGTCCCCATAGCGCTTTCTCTAAGTGTCATGGGAATCACAAGGTATTAAGGTTATGCCATATTTGAGATTTGAAGACCGTCTACGCATATGAGTCAAAGTGTTGCCTTTCAATTACAATGGCCTCATCATGAGGACGAGTACCAAGTTCCAAGTATCCCTTTCTTTTGTCTTGTAAACTCATCCTTTCCAATGCCATAGTGCCTATAAATTTGAGGTTCTATCTTTCGTAAAGTGTTCAAAAAGTTTTTTTTTCACAACTATTACTAGAGAGAACAATATTGTAATAGTTTTAATTTTGAATAAAAATAATAACACTTTTTATTTTTCATTCTAAAACCTTAGTAGGCACCCCTCACGAGAAGGATTGAATAGTCTATATTGTTCTTTTGGGCCTTTGTATTTTGTTCTCCAACCAACAATGAAGAGGGCGTAGTGTTTTGTGTCTAAATGTGTGGAATCATTTGCTATCTATTATTTCTATTCTTAAATTCTATAGTGTTTAGCTCTTGTTTATATTGTATAATTTAAACCATGCATATGCTCTTTAAAATTATTTATAATGCTTTAAAGGGTTTAGGCTATATTATGCAATGTTAATGATGAATACAATAATAATTCTAGTGCATCGCCTTAGATAGTTTTACTTTGGTTTCTTTTACTTTTCCTTCTTCCCTTTTTCTCCCAAATATTTGAAGAGTTGGCTTCTAAAATCCTAAAGGTTTTCTCACAAATAGAAATTTCAGCCCCACATCTATGAAAATTCCCATAGGAGGTTCTTTGCTAAGGGAAAAAAATTTAGGCATCAACAATGACAAAGGAACAAGGTTTTTTGTCAATTTCCCAAAAGGAAAAAAACCAAAAGAAGAAATAAATTACTTATGGGTTGATAACTCCTTGATCAATGAACAGGAGGATATTCGGTCTCAATTCTTCTCATTCTTCAAAAACCTCTTCTCCTCGGAACAATGTGGCTTAGGTGGACTTGAAGCATGGGAAACCTATAAAAACTTAATTCCTAAGAAAATTCATCTAACATGGCTGAAAATTTTTGGGTAATATTGTCAAAGGAAGAAATATTACAAACCATTATGTCATTTAGTGGTGATAAATCTTCAAGGCCAAATGGTATGCCTATTGAATTCTACAAGAAAAATCTTAGTTTTATTAGTGAAGATTTATGTCAAATCTACAAGGAGGCAATAGATAAGGGCTCTCTAGGAAAAGAGATAAACAAAGGAATAATTAGACTAATTCTAAAGGAGGGAGATAAAATTTTAATTAAAAACTAGAGGCCAATCACTCTCCTAAATGTATCTTACAAAATTATTGCTAAGGCTTTGGCCTTAAGATTGATAAATATACTCCCATCTATTATAAGTTATACCCAAACTAGCTTTATCAAAGTTTGGTATATTTTAGAAAACCTAATAACCAACTAGGAAGACATGAATTGGTCCAAATAATCTGGGCAGAATACCAAAATGCTTTTGTTAGACTTTGAGAAAGCATACAATAGGATAAAATGGCCTTAGAATCCTTTGGATTCCCTAAATAATTTTTCACTATGGTTAATACCATTTTATAGGATGTGAATGTCCAAGTTGATATAAATGGATCCTTGATAGAGCCAATTTCACTTCAAATATCAATAAGGCAAGGTTTCCTATTATCCCCTGTGCTTCTTTTATTGCATTTGAAGCCATATTTACTTAATAAGGGATAATTTGTTGAGTCCAAGTGTAAAAGTACTTACTCTACCTGATGGAAATGAATTGATAAACATTCAATTTGCAAATGGCACTACTATGTTAATGAGACTAGATGAAGAAAAACTAAGTTGCTTGATGCAAAAACTAGAAGTATTTTGTAAGGCCTCGGGCACAAAAGTTTCTAAGGAGAAGTCCATTTTATTAAGCATGTAATCCAACCCCCCTGAGTGGTTTAAAAAATATAGGATTCAATGGGGTGGACCCAACAAAAAATTTAGGTATCTGGGTATCCCTTTTGCGATTAACCCAAACTTAAAACATATGTGGACTGGATAAAAGGCAAAGTGGAAAAAAAGCTAGACACCAGTAATAAGCAATACGTCTCATTTACTAGGTGGTTCTAGGTTTTCAAAAAAATTATGTCCTCATATACTCTTTAATACTTGTCTACATGGTTTTTGTGTAGCTATCAACTAGAGGAAATCCAAAAGAAAATCAAACGGTTCTTATGGTTTGATGGGAATGGTAAAAAAAATCAAAATATTAGGTGGAAATGGTGTTGTTTTGGTAAGGAATATGGTGGGTTGTGACACAAGGATCTAACAAACCTTCGAAAGTGTTAATTAGATACAAAATCCAGAAAAGGCCAAAAGCTAGAAATCCTTACCTATAGGTGGCATACTGGTTGGAGATTTCGCTATTATGTCTTCTAGTTCAAATGTTTTCAAAACCATTTGGAAAGCTTGATAAGGTATAAAAGATTGGATCCCATTTAACAAAAACCAAAATGAAATTTTTGGAAATTCTTCAATCTGGTGGAATCTGAAATATAAAGAGAAACCTTTCGCTCTTATACAAGGATGCTCATTTAAAGCCTAGGAAAAAAAGGCATTATCTACTTTAAAGATATCCTTTGGAATAAAAAACTAAAAATTTGGGTTACTCTAAGCACAAATTATGACTTACCTAGTTCACAATGGAGAACATACACTATGCTCAAAGAATCAAGTAAATCAGTGCACACACCAATAAATTTTAAAAGTTGTTGCGACAAAAAAGTTGTGGCTCCTTGGTTGATTATATATGGAAAAATAATTCAAACTTAGTTAAATTGAAACCAAAATCATTGTATAAAACATTAAGTGAGTCAAATGTTATCTTTGAACATGTTAATAAATGCTAGAACTACAAGGAGGATGATAAATTTTGAAAAAAAGTCTTCAAATAGATCTAGAATAATGCATTAGAATAAAAAAAGCTTGTTTCAAATGACAGGTGTTATTACAAAAATTACCATTAAATCTTGCATCTTCTAATATAGAATTATATGCTTTATGTAGGAAACTTGATAATTTTACTCACATATTCTTTGATTTTTTATTTGTAAAAGAAGTATGGTTCATGTTATTTTTAAATTTAAATGGATGGGTGGAAATAGGAAAGATTAAAGTAAAATAAATACTAACAGAGCAAATTGAGAGGGCTGAAAATTGTATGAATTTATTTTGGTTATTATTATCTATTGAAATATTATGGTTTCTTTGGAAAGAAAGGAATGAAGAAAAAATTCAAGGCAAGATGCAAAAGACAAGATGCAAGCCCTTACAGAGTCTTCTAGAAGACTCATCTATTTCAATGTTTTCATGTAGGTAACCATAACAATGGAGATCTCCAAATCGAAGATTGTCAAGTTGCTCAAAAATGAGAAGGTGGAAATCAACAAAGAAGAAATCAAATATGCTAAGCATTGGCCCTTTAACTCAAATGATAGCATCCCCTTAAGAGAGGACTAATTAAAATTTCAAAGGAAATACAACAAGAAGTACAAAGTGGAGATGTTGAAAAAAGACCTTGGATTTCATGACCCAAGATTCCATATGAACCAAGATGAAGACATGGAAGTAGAAGTAGTGAGATTCAACTCATATTCATCTAAGATTGATCCACCTTTAGGTAGCTACTAATGGGAATAAATTTAGTGAGAGTAGGAACTATGGAGATGTCTCTACCTGACCAACTAATATAGTAGACTAATATAATATGGTTATTTTCAAAAAAAAAATTCCTGCCTTGCATGGAAGCATATATATACTCTCTTAAATCAAGTACTATGTCTCAATTATGAGTTGATTAAGTGTACAAACTATTGATTCTAATATTTTGTTAATGAAGTATACTTAATATAAAAATGGGATTATGAGTATTACAAGTCATATCCATTCTCTCCTATACTATTGTGTGATCTCTCTCATCTTTCTGTTGGAGGATAATCCCCTTAAAAATAGAAATGGATGCTTTGAAAATATATGGCGGGGTCCTTGGAGTGCCTTGAGACATTGTTCCATTTTGTTCTTGGATACTATGGTGTTACTTTGGATTTCTCATGAAATAATAATTGAGCATGTATTGTCAGAAATTATGATTTAAATGAATGAATCATGTATTTTTGGTGCAGGAGCACCCAGGACCTTCAGGGAACACTCCAAGAATCAGGAGAGAGCAGGGGTCAGGAGGACCTTCCAAGCATGTCAAAGCATTAATTATAATATGTTGAAGCCTATAATGGCATTTGAATTGAATGAGTGTGCTAAAGGTGTTAAAGGTTTCAAGATTCCTGATAAGGAATCCAGTCAAAAATGCAATGTAAGGGGAAAAGTATGTTTTAAGGGATTTGATTAAATGTTCTTAGGCTTTAGATAGGTTAAATAAGATTGGATATTAAATATCCAATGGTCTTTAGGTGATGCCTATTAATAAATTTCAAGATTGTAAAATTCAGATTTTTGAATTTCACTTTGGGCGGGAAAGTAGTTTTTTGAGTTTTAATCACTTTTATGCAACTTAATCAATACCAAACGGTTGGATCAGTTGGGGAAAGGATATACAAAGCCAAAATAATCATTTGTACGGAGGTTAGGTGGTTGGTGAAGGCATTGTACGGACTGTTCTCAGAAAATACAAAAAAAAATCTGTTTTCTTGCAATTTTCTGTGTTTTTTTTGATGAACCATTGAATCTTATTGAAGTTTTTTGCATTTGGATGCTTTGGTAATTTTTATTTAGATGTTTTAACACCAATCACACGCTCTGATAAATGAAATAGATCAATTCTTGCACGTTTTTGCTGACTGTCCTAAATAAAGTGCAGATTTTTCACTAATTTTGGTGATTTTCATGGATGATTGATCCATTTCAAGGTAGAATGCTGCTGTGACCTGTGAAATGGATCATTCCTAACATGTACCATACATATTTAACCAAATAATGTGCAGGAAGGAAGAATATCAAGGTGTACACCAAGTTGTCAAAGGGAAAAGTGCTTGAAGATGGAGGCTAGGGTGTAGCAGCAGAAGATCTGCCTTAATGAGGGGCATGTTTTTGAGTTTGTATCAACTAAATATGTTGTTCTAATGGTGTAGAGTCAATGAGAAAGTTCTGGAAGTGATTGGAGGGTTAGTTTTCAAGAAGCCCTAGTTTTTGAGGCAAGCTGAGGAGGGGTTTGTGCTGGAGCGTGATAGATGTGTCATAGAGGGCTAAAAACTTGGATTCATTGGTTTTGAGTCATTTTAGGAGACTGCTGAAATTTTCATGGTCAGGGGTTGAGTTTAAAGGGGGGTTGCTTTGTAAAAGTGGGCTAATTAGGCCTAGTTTTTGAGGAGACAATAGATTTTGGAAGGGTTTGTCTAAAACAAGTGATACCAAGGTTTGGATATGTTGTTTGTAATCACAAACCACACTTGAAACAGTCATTATATTTGGGGTTCCTTTGGAAAGTTTGAGTGCAAAGTCAAAAAAATCACTGTAGGAGGCCTAGTTGGGCTAGTAGCCTAGTTAAGGTGAAAAATTGGTTTTGTGTCTAAGTCAGAGGGTTGGGCTTTGAAATAATTTAAAACAAGTTTTTTTGGGTCTCTTAAGAGTGTTCCTAGGGATTGGGTCCATAAAGAAGGCAAATAAATCATGAATGCAAAGTTGAGGCCTTATATCCATGTTGGTGCCTAGTTGAAAGGTTGAGAGTGAATCATTGTTAGTCTTGTAACTTGGTGTTTCTTTCAAAGTCCCTGACCCTCTGCATCAATTTTATAAGTGTATGCATTAAGTCAAATCTCATAAGAACTAGTTGAAGTTATAATTTATCCATTAGATGCATTATCATGTGAACTAAATGGTTTTTTGTGGATTGTTTAAAAGAAATAGTAGTGAATGCTAGTGTGTGTATAAAAGTGAATGAGATTATTTTGATTGTTAATTTGCATTAAAAGAAAAATATATATCATTTCCTTGTGAATAAATAAATAATTAATCTCACTAAAAGAGTAATACTTTGGTTACTAACATTTAGTTGTTGAAAGCTTTAATTTGATGAAAGAATAGTAAATTGTTTCTATTATTGTTTATGCCATATATTGCATTGAGAGAGTCTATCATGTGTGATTATTATTTATATTGATTCTTTTTCATGATTGTGTGTCTTGTGTGGTGGTTGACCTCAGGTAATGCAAAAATTTAGAGTTGTGCCTTTACTTAAACCATTATAGACTTATAGGAGTAAATTTCGGGTGGAAAGTAAGGCATGCCTATGTTTAGTTCTCACCTTATCATGGTTATCATTTTTTTTATATTTTATATGTTTTGGATCTAAAATGTAGATGGTTAGGCTATGGTAGTATTCATTTTGATTTATGTATAATTATATTTGTTATCATATTTATTCTTTGTCTTAATATGACTCATAGAATTATATTTTCATTCGTGAATAGATATTATGACTTGCTAAGTCAATTTTTAGGCTAATGTATTGGCATGCTAAATGCTATAAAATCAATTAGAAACTACTCATGTTCTAATTAGATAATTAAAATTAATATTGATAATATTTTAAAAAATTAATGAGATTTCATAGAACATGATAATGGATTAACATTTCCTATTGCTTCGACTATAATTTTTTTGTTAGATTTTTTGTGTGGAATTAAGTGTGCAAGTCCTACAAGTACATTGATTGACGAGGTGGCATGTGGAGAAGTATATCATGGACTTTCCTAATTACTGTCTTGCTTCATCTAAGAAAGCAACAAGACCATCCTTATGTTTTGACCCATTCACCTCCTTACCATGAGTATGAAAGACCTAGTGGCATTTGTAAGTACTTAAATGGGTGTCACATTGTGGTTTTATATATATATATATATATATATATATATATTCACACCTCTAGATGTGTCAAACTTCAATGATATTTGATAGACTTCATCCCCTTCTAGGATTATTTATTTCACACCAAGAATCTACAAAAAACCTCCAAAGTGGATTTTAGAGCTACAGTAATTGTCTTACTCAATCCCACCACAAACAGCGGGATACGTGGGTGGTTTGGTGAAAGAGCCAGAGTTTGGCAGTATCTGTGTCAGAGGGTTAAGACTCAGTTTATATACTGAGTATTTAGAGAGAAACTTTTTTTGCTAGTATTAGTTGGTTTTTCAATGTAATTTGTGCCATACTGTAGGTATTTTACTTTGAAGACTTTAGGTTCCCCTAACAACCTGGTACTGGAATTTCACCAGTACCAGAAGGATGATTCAGACGCACGGATATCGTCCACGAAATCCGGGCACCTTCGAACCGGCCCGTTCCATCCGTCCCACCGTTGCGTTCCACGTTCCAGTTAATCCCACCCCTTCACCATCACCACATCAGTGCGTCCCCTCATACGCTTCAACGCCACGTCATCCACGCCCATCTGCGACGGCACCAGATGCGCTTCAACACCAGTCGAGCGGCAAAATCGGCACCGAAATGCGCCAGAACTGCCAACGAGCCGTCCAGCGATAGAGCACCAGCAACGCAATCCAAAATGAAACCGCCATCGCTACGCGTCACCACCGCCACCATCACCAGCCAACATCAACCCAGTTCTCAACGACGCTGGCAGTGGTATAGTGCATGTGTCATTATAATTCCACACCATTCACTTTAATATTGAGTAAATTTAGTCATATTTCTAAAAACACAAAAGGAACTAGAAAATGATTGTTTCTTTAGAGGAAGTAGAGAAAAAATTAAAGGGAGGTAAGTGAGACTTGGTTGATTAGATTAAAAGGCCAGATTTTAAGCAAGTCAAAGTGGTATCCAAGGGAGGGCATTCAAAATATTTTTTTTCACTTATTATGTCCCTAAGAATTTATGGGCCAAAATCCTCCCTCCTAGGGAGGTGTGATCTATAAAACATATTTGAGAAACATGACTAAGGGAATCATGTTTCCATTATTAGTCAATATTTTTCCCATGACGTTAGACTGTCTATAAGATAATGGTTTGACAAATTTAAAATATAGTAAGTCAACTATTTAGTTGGAGGTAGCCTTAGGGTGATCAAAAAAATCACAAACAAGTTAAAAAGTAGGGGATAGAATGGTGAAAATAGGTAGAGTTTGACTAGTTTATAAATATTGACTTATAATAGGGGGTAGCTTCATCCACCTTTATGGTATGATAACTAGCTACTATTGAATTTTAGCGATTTCATTCTATTTGGCTAAGAAGAGAATGTGAAGCATTTTTTATGCTTTAGTCACTTTCCTAGCATTTTGAATACCCTTACAACCATAAGAAGAAATGGAGTAGCTAGAGAACAAATGAAATGTCTTTTGTAAAGGTTGGTTATCTTTTGTGATCTCATATAGTATTCATGGTGTAGGGAAATCAACTATAGAACTAGGTGTATGAAGTTTCAGGAATTGCTATAGGTGTTGGATCTCATTTTTTGGTGTAAATAGCTCGGTTTTGACATGATATTGTTCACATGCATGTACTTTGTCTAGATATAATGGCATAAGGAGATGTTTTTCTCTCTTTCTATATTTTTCCCATTTTATTAGGTTTATATGGGGTATATTGATTGTTTAGTAAATTTGTTGCTAATACTTATCTATCTTCAATATTGCAGATGTGTTTTACCATGTTAACATATGAGCTTATATTAAATGTTGCAATAGTTGCAAGTGGAATATAGTCAAGTACGAGGGTTTCAATGAAGCTAGTGATAAATTCATTTTTGATGAATTGATTGGGAATGTTCCTATCAAATTATGGATAAACTACTAATAATGGGAAGAGAATAATACCCTGTATAGCTTTTCATCATTTTCTCTACCAAATATTTAGAATAAAATTCCATCCTTAACCATGTGATGAATATTATAATTCAAAATAAACTTAAACTTTTATGCTTAGTTATGGAAAGTGTGAGAAGTAGTTTATCTTGTGGTAATACTAATCCAATAACCAAAGTGTAAGTTTGTTCTAAATGCTAAGAGAAATATATAACGATAAGGCAATTATAATGGATGATTTGACTCTTTTTATTGTCAATAGTGGTGAAATATGCTAAAACATGATACAATCAAGGATGATTATCATGACTTGCATTTGAGCAAGAACTATCAAATTATTAGTAACACATCAATTAATATAGTTATGGGATCATATTATAGCCTTTTCCCATAAATGTCACTTGATCTTTGAACAATGATTGTTTAAAAGAAGAAAGAAATTTGTAACCCAACACACAATCTAATATCAACCACACTTTGCACACCTTATAGCTACATATGACTAGAGCCTATGGAATTCAATTTAAAGTTATGTTTTAGCATTATTTTCTTTACAATGGGTTAATCCTACTCTATATAGGTGACTCAAAGGAAGCCTATTTTGCTTGACTCATACTCATCTAGACATTTCATTTCTATTTGTTCTCATTTTTAAGGTCAAAATGAAAACCTTAAAAAGTCATTGGGAAGCCACCATGAGGATATTGTGACACAAGAATGAAATTACTCAATTTGTGACAATGTGTTGTATAGGTAATGAAGAGAACCCTAGTGGGATATAATGATGTGGATTGATTAGGAGACTTAACTAAAAATTATATTACTAGATACATGGTTTTAGCTTAGTCGCATGGTTTTACAAGAAATTAGAGGTCATTTATCACTCAAATATTGAGGTAGTGTTTTGAGTAATGAGTGTTACACATGAGATAGATTGGATTTGTGATTTCAATCTTCTTCTCCATGCTAGGATAGTACAAAAATCAGATTCATCCAAATTATATCCAATAAGGCATTTTAGAGGGCATGTTAGATATTTTTTTTTTGCAAAGACGGATGATCAAGTTGCAAGCATCTTTATAAAGCACTTTGTTGAAGTGAAGTGACATGCTAGATTATAAAAGGTGATTGAGATATTAAACATTATCATGAAGGAAAATGTATACATTTTTTTTTAGTTGAACTCGATGTTGGCTTATTTTCAACTTTAGATACTTTGTCAACAAAAACAACTACTCAACTGATGAAAAAACATTCTACCGACTTTAAGACAAAGAATTCCATTCAACTAATAAATAAACAATTATTCTTCTGAACCATATATTTAAATCACCTCTCCACTTGTCAATTTCCTAATTTAAAATAAAATAAAAAATAAAAAAATGGAAGTGGACCGTACAAGCTCCACAGATATTTGAAGATGCAAATCTTTTAAATAAAATCCAATGATTTGTGGCAAGGACAACCTAAATGCACGGAATTAAAATATTTTAACATCACATATAACTCAGCAAATACGTTATCAATAGTAAAATAATAATAATAACCTTTATGGTAGGTCGGCGAGAGAGATGTAAGCTTAACACAATGATTTAAGTGTTAAATAATAGTATTATTTTCAGCTTATAATGCAGTCTAGGTGGCAATTAAATTGAGGCCCTATATATATATTTTTTAATCAATCTAGTTATAAGGGATAAAATGAAACACGTCGCCCTTTTCTAGTTTCTATTATGCTAGGCATTATAGTAATCAATATTGATTAAAAAAATTGGTATCCTTTTGTCATGACAAGAATTGTAATAATTAACATTTGTTAGGGATATTATGGTACATTCTGACTATTAATATTTTTTTAATGTTTCATATATTAATTTTAAAGATAATAAAAATAATTTTTTAATAGTTATTAATTTTAGTTTAAAGTTATAAATGTGTTAGTCTTATTGATGGATGTGTTGTCCTAATTTGTAATTTGAGAGTTACGACTTATAAATTAACAAAATCTTATTTTAACCCCTACTTTAATTATCATATCATCGGTGAGTTAGACCCAATTCTTATGATATTTATTTTCCTATCTTGGATGTGATTGTAATCATGGGTAGAATCACTAATGTGAATTTATCCACCTTAATCAATGCCTAAGTTCACATTCTGTGTGAAGAGAAAATGCACCTCTACATTTTATTTGGCAGGAAGGACAAACAAAAGAGTTTTTTTAAGTCAACTAATCAATTATCAATATTAAACATCTCTTGCAAGCTACCTACAATCCATTTTCATTTTACATTTCAACCATTGCAAAATGTATTAAGAATCTTGGCTCAAGGGAGCTTTAGGTCAACATTTGAATAATTTGTTTCACCATTTCTTAGTATCCTTTAAGCGTTTGATAAATTGTAAGCTCACTTTGGGTTGTATCTTTTGGCATTTATCTAAGTTCCAACTATTTTGCAAATAAAATTGTGCTATAAGTACTCAATGAGGATACTAGTTTTAGTCACTTTGAAATAATTGCTTGCCTTTATTAAATTTACATATGTAAGTTTTCACATGCATCATTTTGTATTAGAGCACAATAGGTGTTCATCTAACTTAGAAAATGAAATCTAATTGATTGTTAATGACTATTATATCAATATGGGTAAGGTGACGTAAACCTTGTCAAAAAAAGTAATTTGATCCTTGGAATTCATTAAAATCTGGTATTTTTAGGATCACCTCTTATTGAAAGTGAACTATATCTATGTGGTTAACTTTACTTGAGAAAGAATTCTCTAATCTTGTTTTGAATTAATTATTTTTTTAATGATTGGAAATATTAGTCCAATACTAATTTTAATGATATGGATAGTTATCTAATTGTTTAAGGAATTCCTAGAGCCTCTTATAAACATGTATTATTATGTAATGTTGGGGATTGAATTGTAAGTTGTAAAAATACTAACATTTTTGGCAAGGAAGGCACTTGGTAAGTAGGGTTATTCATGTGGGTAGATGTATAGTTTTGATTTCCTTTGGTGAATTGAATAGTGTGGATGATGTCATTATTAGACATAATTATGCAACACATCTTAGTAGTAGATTGAGTTGAGGTTGAATTTCTTTACATAAATACTAAATTATGAAGATTTGATATGTTTCATCATTATTATTACTTGTGAATGGGAAAGATATACTTGAGCTAATCATGAGGTAATTTCAATTGATGCTTGAATATTGTGTTGAGATGATATTTTGTGCATAGTTCTCATAATTGATATTTCAATCATCTAGTATTATAATTTTTCCCATTTATTGTCAATGTATTTGACGTGTGCATTGAGTGTGTAGGGATATTTACAATTTGTCCAATGGGAGAATGGGAGACCAACCAAGAACCTTAACTATCCTTTCTCATTCACCTTGTGAAGAAATGGGATTTTATCTATTATTTACTAGTACACTCTCATCTTAGCATATGAAAGGGAAAATTTTGAATAGTCATGTGTCTACCTAACTAAATTTATTCCTTAATGTGGTTCAAAATTTTATTTATTTCAATATCCATAGGTTGTTGTATGCACATTTTTATGTAAACTTATGTTTGTCTTTGCAGAAGATTTTAAAAAGTGATAAATATCAATTTTGTGCTTCTTTATGAGTAAACGGACCCATCAACCAAGTAGTCATGGGAGAGGTAAATTTTAGGGGACTTATTAAAGTGTTGGATGAGAAAAATATCACCAAATTCACCTTTAGAAATGGTATGTTTATTTTGTTATATTTTGGGGGGAATTTCTCTTCGGAGGGGATTCTTTCTTAGAAATCTTCTTTTCTTTTCTTGAAGGGATTAGGGTTGGAGGAGTAGATTAGGGTTGAGGAAAGAGGAGCAAGACATGATGGAGACAAAGATATTCTCATGAAAATCAAAGGTTGGCTATGAGATAGGTATTTATACCATTATAGCATAATTTTTGTTTGAGTAAGAAAAATAGACAAACTAAGAATGAGACTCTCAAATTGTGTGGTATTTGAGTTGTATGCAACTACATCTTATTTTATTTATTTTTGTGCAACATGATTTTTTTAAATGAAGTGTACACCTACATCCTTCCCTTTTAAGATTTATAAGGTTAAAACTATTATTTTCTTGGTTTGTTGCTTGAGGTGTTGAAATCCTTATGAAATTTTACCTAGTTTTTGGTTGGTCTCTTGGCTCAAGGCATGGTAAGATCCTTCATGGTTTGATGATCCATATGGTAGAGTGGAAATCATCTCCCTATTAGTTTGTTTGGTTAATAGGTATTATTATTTATATTTAAGAGCTCTTCTTGGGAAATTTTCTTCTAAGTTATACAATCTATGAAGGTTCATGAAAATAAAAGAAAGGAGAATCTAAAACCTTATGGATGTTCTATATATCAAATTGAGGAAACAAGCTTTACATTTATTTGAAGGATATATATATATATATATATATTATATTCAAAATTTCAAAATATGACATCTTCAACTATTATGAATAAAAGATATTCCAATTGTTTTCGAATAGGCATGGTTTTAATTATTAAACATATAAATATTCTATAGTTTTAAGTATGTATATTTTTTAATTGAGTTCATGTTGGTTTAAATCTATGCAGAACGTGTTAAAAGATGGATACAATAAAATTGTAATCTAGAAAATAGAGGGAATCTAAAAGCATATCAATGAATCCTCATCCATTTAAAACATTGATGATTTTATTTTATTTTCATTTGGTAGCATTTGAGAGTTTTAGAAAATCTTAGGGTATATTTTGTATAACATTCTTCTTCTTCAACACTATCGTTTAACCTACATCCTTCCAAAAATATTAAGACATAATTTATTTGCATTTCTACATGAAAATAGTGACATAATCAAAATAAAAACAAAACAAAAAATAGATTAACAAGGAAATATGAATAAATTTAGATAATATATTTTTTTTATTAATTTTGTAAGGGGTGAAACCCTATGACATGGCCACCCATTTAGGGGCTTGGCCATGTGAGAGATCGTGACCACCATAGTAGCATAACCCTTAGGCACAACCCTATGGTGGGTGAAACCCTCCATAATACATCACCTATTTAAATATGGTTATAAACCCTCATTCTCTGTATTATTTAACATGAAACAATATTAATAATAAATAAAAACATAATTATGAATGGAACCTCTCTTTTTTTACAATAACACGAAGTAAATAACATACTACAACAAATAGAACATGGTATATTTTGTCCATAATTTTAATTATAATAAAAAAGAAGAAATGACGATCATATGGATTGTGCTAATATTCTCTAGCCACCTGAGTGTGAGGGAAGCATGTTGAAGCTTGTTGACCTACATTTGAGGAAAATAAAAAAAAATAGAGAGGAAGAAATGTAGGGTTAAGAAGAATTGAATTAGGGATCCTTAGTTTTGGTGTTGCCCTAGGAAAATTATATGTTACTCTAAAATAATCCATTTCATTTCAATTATAACCCCTTTCTTAATATTCAATTTATTTCCCTATAGACACATGTGTATATCTTATTTAAAATAAAAGAAAATAAATAAAGATCAAATTATTCTCTTTGAAACTAATAAGTGGGAATTGTTATATTCATATATATGAATAAATATAAAATTTATCTGGTGGGTTATATTATGGTTTAGAACTCTTTCTATTCATGTGTCTATTTAGTAGGAGTGTAGAATCAAGTTGGAAATTTATAGAGTTGGTTTGCACTATGGGAAAGAATGGATCTCATTAAAAAAACAACTGTACATTCTATCCCAAAATGAATGGGCTAATAAAAGTAGTAAACCTAAAATTGTGTAACAATTAAGATTATATAATCAAAGGAATCTAAAAAATTTGGATGAGAATCTAACACATATATAATATGAATATAATTGATGATTTCATAATTTAACCTATGTTAACATTTAAATCATGTTTTGGATATCTATCTCTAAATTGCCAAGATATTATTTTTGGATAGTCACATGTTACATAAAATGAGATTTAGAGTTCAATAAGCCTAAAATATTAATAGAAAAAATAGTGAATACATCTCCATGATGTGTAAGAAAATTTCAAAGATTCTCAAGAAAAGTACAAGAAACATAATGATCAACACTTTCTAAACATAAGGTCAAACTAGGAGATATAGTTTTGTTGTACTTGGGAAAAAAGAGTCTTCAAGGAAAAAATAAATGTAAGTTCTTGCATGATTTTTTATTTTCTAATAGGTGGGAAATAATTTTTCTCCTATATTTTCCACCTTCACAAAGATCTCTCTGTTAGTGAATATGGAGAACCTTCACCTCTTTAAGCCTTCATTCTTGATGTAGAAGGAATTTTCTTCCTCTAATTGAGGATCTTCTTCCAAGCACAAAAGAGGGACTAAAAATGATGTGGTTCTTTAGGAGAAAATGTTTGAATAGGGGTATGTGAGACTTGGTTGATTTTAATGAAGGGCCAACTTCCAAAGTGGTATTGAAGGGAGGGCATGGGGAAGAAATTTTGTCTCTTATTGTCCCTAAGCATTTGGAGGCCAAAATCCTCCTTATTAGGGAGGTGTGACATATAAAATAGATATAACAAACATGACCAATGAGTTCATATGTTGCCAATACAAGTTAGGAGTTGTCATAGGACTTAACATTCTCTAGAAGATCATGGTTTGATAATTTTGAAAGCTAGTAAGTCAATTATTATGGTAGAGGCAAACTTGGGGTGATCCAAGGAATCAAGAAAAGGTCAAAAGATAAGGGATTAGATGATGAAAATAATTAGTGTCACACTTGTTGATTTATAATAGGGGTGGTTCCATTTACACTCCCTAAAGACACCATAATTGCTTCTTGATGGCTTGCAATAACTGTTTGTTGGTTTAGAAGGTAATTGAAGGTGTATTTATGGTTCAATTTACTTTCCAATCATTTTGAATACATTTTTTTCCACAAGAACACTTGAAACATCTTGTGCAAAGGTTTTCTCTCTTTTGAGATCTCATATAGTGTTCATAGTGTGGGGAAATTGGGTGTAAAACTAATTTTGTGAAGTTGTAGGCAATTTTTTAGGTGTTGGAGCTCATTTATTGATGCAGGAGCATCCAGTGGTGTAAGGGCAATCCTACATCACCCAAAAAAATATTTACATTTTCTGTTTGTAGTTTCTTAGATGTTTTTGCAATTTTAGATACCCTTTTCGTCATAATGTAATTCCCAACTTTTAGTTTTGCTTTTCTATTTTTTTTGGTCAACTGCTATTTTTAGTAGGTATTGGAATTTGAAGGTATTTGGGGAAAAAATTTATATGGGAGGATTCAAAATGGAAAAATAAGAACATTGGCGAAAGAATCAAGTCGAAAGCATTTCCAGTTTGAAAGATATTGCAGTTTTAGTCTCCCATAATTGCACCTGAAAACCTTCCAGATCAGATTTGAGGCATTAAATGGCCCCAGAACGGCCCCGAAACTTGCTGAAATCAGCATGCAATTTTGAGCACGTTCTTGACTATGAGACATTTCCAATGGTTCAAATGGTTCGAAAAACAGAGTCCTGGATCAAAAGTTATGGCTCCTGAAAGTTAGTGCACTTTCAAAATTTGCTAATTTTCAAATAATGTTTTAAAATTTGAATTTCAAATTGTAATTTGCGGCGCCAAACGACCAAAACTCATAATTCGAATGTTGTTTGGCTTCAAAACTGAAAATGAGCTATTCATGGGCAGGGTTTTCTGATTTTTGGTAGCTTTTTGGGGAAAAGATTGCATACTGCAAAAAGGAGAATTTTTGTAGTTTCTATAACTTGCATGTATTGCAGAACTCGAGGATTTGAGATCCTCTGCATGTAAGCTTTTCATATTATGAATAATAACAATATTCTTTGGTTGTGTTTGTGATTTTTTGTGTCTCGGGTTAGCACCGTCGTCATTTATTCATGTAAATATCTCAATGTTGACATGATAACATTCATCTACATGTACTTTTACTATATATAGTGAAATAAGGAGATATTTTTCTCACTCTTGCTATATTTTTTCTAGTTTTCTTTGGTTTCTCCAAGGATTATTGTTTTCTCAATAAATTTCTTGCTAATATCTGTCCATTTTCAATATTGTGGATGTCTTTCTCCATGTTAGCATATGCATTTATATTGAATGTTGTAAGTTGCAAATGAAATTCAGTTAGGTGTGAGTGTTTGAGGGAGATAGTAATTACATTCATAGTTGATAAGTTGATTAGTGAACTTCAATTTTTGGATCAACTACCAACAATATGAAGAGTGGATAGTATGTCATATATACCTTCTCATTATTTTCTCTATCAACCAATTATAATACATTTTCATTGTTGACTATGTGATGAGTAATAGAATTCAAAATAAATTAAAACTTTAATGTTTATGTATGAAAAGTATGATAAAGTACTTTGCATTATGGTAACACTCATCCCATAACCTAGGATGGAAATTTGTTTTAAATTCTTAGAGAACTAAATCATGATAAGGTATTTGTAAAGGATAATTCAATTCGTTCAATTTTTAGTACTAGTGAAATGTGCTAGAAAATGACAAAATTAAGGATGATTGTTATGACTTGGAATTGAGAGGGTTTTGTCAAATTATTAGTAACTAATTAATGAAGTTAGTTATGAGATCATATTGTGTCCTTTGCCCATAAATTTCACTTGTTCTTAAAAATGATTGTTTTGTGGACAACCGAGATTTGTAACCCTACACGTGCAATGAGATTTTGACCACACTTCACACCCTTATAGCTACAAATGACTAGAATCTATGAAATTGAATTTAGAGTTAAGTTTTTAGCATAATTTTCTTTACCATGGGTTACTAATACTTTGTGTAGGTGACTCAAAGAAAGCCTTTTTTCATGGCTTATACTTATTTAGATAGTTCATTTGTAATTGTTCATATTTTAAGAGTAAAGTGTGACTTTAAAAAACATTGAGAAGATACCATGAGGATATTGGCATATATTAAGGGTATCACACACTTTGGGATCATGTGTTGTAGAAGTGATTTTGAGAACCTAGTTGGATATAGTGAAGTGGATTAAGTAGGAAACTAAAATGAAAATTCTATTATTGGATACATGCTCCATCCCAATTTTAGCTTAGTTACATGGTTCTACTTAAAATTATAGGTTGTTCATCATTCAATTATTGAGGTAGAGATTTAAGTAGTGAATATTGCGCAAGAGATAGATTGGATTGGTGATTTGCAATCACGACGTCCTTATTAGGATCATGCAAAAGTGAGCTTCAACCACACTATCTCCAATAATATAGTTTAGAGGGCATGTTAGATATTAGATTTATGAAGATTGATGATCAGGTTGCAAGCATGTGTATGAAGCATTATATTAAAGTGAAGTGAAGCAATGTATTAGATTACACGAAGCACTTAGAATATTAAACATTATCATTAAGAAAAATATAAAAATCTTTCTTCTCTTTAAAATTTGATTTAGCCTCATTTTCACCTATAAACACTTTGTCAATAAAAAACAACTACTAAATAGATGAAAGAACACTTGACCAATAAAAACCCACTTATACATTCCACCAACTTTCACATGAAGTATTCAACTCTGCAATGGTTAAAGATAAGATAATTTAAAGTTAAATATATATAAAAATTAAATGAAAGTGGACCGTACAGGCTCCAAAGATATTTGAAGATGCAAATCTTTTAGATAAAACCCATTGATTTGTGGCACTTGAGGACAATCTAAATGCACATAATTAAATAACATGAATATTTTTTAATATCACATATAACTCAGCAATACGTAATCACTATTGTTTGTGTTAATAATAATATTATTTTTGTTCATAATGCAATCTCGGTGGCCATTAACAATGAAACTTCAATAATTTTTAAGATTTATTTCTTATCTTCACCTCACAAGCTTGCGTGGGATAAAATGAAACACGTCGCACTTACCTAACAAAGGATTTTATTAGCCGTTGTTTTTTAAATTTGGTCTCTATCATGGTACGAATTATAGTGACAAATAGTTTTTTTGTTAGGAGCTTTAACTTTTGAGTAGTAATAATATTCGTTGCCCTTTATATCTATTCTTAGTATCATTACACTTTTTTGTGGTATTTTATTACTTTTTCTACTTTTGTTATCTTATCCATTTATTTATCTTATTATTTGTAAAGTTGAATGGTTCTAAATGACACACTGATGATATAGAGATGAAGAGAATATCACATTTACGATATATGTTAAATTGATGAAAGTATGTAATTTTTAAAATAAATATATATTTTTAATATGATTTTTGATCAAGAATAATAAAAATGTCATTTATCTCAAATATTACCAATTGGAATATTTGAAATCTTATTAATATTTTCTACTAAATATCTTTTAGATCATATGTTTCTATCACAAGTTCTCTTTATCTTCCACGTGTTGATCCACAAGCTTTCTATTGTGTATTTCACAACACATCACATTTTTCTTTTAGCAAAATAAAGATCCCCATTTTTCTTTTATTTTATTTCTGGTATCAACATTTTCAAGGGCCTAATTGTGGTCGAAAGAATAGATGAAATGAGTACAATAAAAGTAAATATGATATTTTTCTCATAGTATGTCATTAAAGATCTCAAGTCCATCCTATTAAAGTGGAGAAATTGTCAAGGATAAAGAAAAAATAAGTTTGTAATTTTTTTACTCTAAGTAGATATCATGTCTAGATGACCTTGTAAATCTCATAAGGTATGTAAAAGCATAGAAAATACAAAATAATCAAGTTTATATAGAAATTTGATCCTCAACTGAATAAAATGCTCTATTTTCTAAATATTCAGTCTCCAACCAAATATCTTCAATTGGATAAAAGTCTTCACTTTATATCCACATGTAGATGAAATACCTATGAAGAGATGAAAAGGTGAAAAGATATTTACAAATAAGTTTTGTAGAAAATCAATCTTCAATTGGATAAAATATCCAATAGGTTTTATATCCATATGTAGATGGATGTCTCACAAATATTTAAATTGGTGATTTCACAGAATTTTAAAGTGCATTTACATATCAAAAGTATGTTTTGAATCAACATGCACTTGGCTTATACTTTCCTACAAATCTATTGAGCCTTAAAATCTTGAAAATATAAAAACTTGACTTCCAGCTAGATAATCCCAAAACCAACAAACTTAACTTCCTTAAACCCAAGTAAAAAATGTAAAGAAACAAGTTCCAACTTCACAAGGATATACAGAGTGTAATTTTATCCACTTGATATCCCATTTCATACAAACTTCAAAAGGATGTTTTTTTATATTTCAACTACATATAGGATATCTTAAGAGGGAAATGGCATATGTGTGCGCATAAAAGTCCCACAAGAAGTTCTTTAGATAGACATAAATTATTATCTACCATTGTCGGTAGTAAACATGCACTACCACACCATACTAATTAAAATCTATAAATCTATTCCAAAAGAAAATTAAGAACATTATCAACACTTTTAAGAAAAAAATCACAAACTCTACAATTGTCTCAAGAACCTAATATAGAGGATTTTGGGGTTGACCCCACAGTGCAACAGTTAAGTTGCAAGGACAACAGTTGGGCTATCTAAGGTTCAAATCCCATGGAGGGATGAGTCTCGCTTCAACTTGCACCGATGGAGTGAAAGCTTAAAGTCAGATTTGACACCATCAGTTCACTTGGGTTGAGTTGCGGGTTCGATTTGGATGCTACCCCTTAGTAGTGATTCACAAAAAAAAAAAAAAAAAAAACCTGATATAGAAGAAAATCACCATTGATCCCAAAAAAGAAGATACATTAAAAAAAAACTTCTAGCATAAAAAGTAAGTACCTAAACATCATCCTATTCATATTGTACATATTTTCCTCTTTATTAAATAAATAATCTATACCGCCATAAACTGGCTCAAAGAAATAGAAACCTCATTAATAATGGCAATTCAAAACCTTAGCACTTAATAAAATACAAATTCAAAGAAGTTTTTTTATATAGGTTGGAGTTGTTCTAAACCACATTGTGAGTAGGATTTCCCAATACCTTTGTGAGAATATGATATCCTCTTAAAACTTCATATATCCAATGAGCAATTTTGAAAAGCCCTAATTTCCTAAATTGATGATTAATTAGTTTTATCTTGTGTTTATAGGAATTAATGATGTCCTAAGCTAAAGTAATGAAGTACAAATTTAAATGCATACTCCTTAAATCCAAAATCATATCAAAATATGGAAACATAGAAGACATAGACCTAGGTCATATTATATTGAAAAATAATAATTAGAGGCGACCAATGCAAATGCAACTAGTAGAGCCTATTAAATATTTAAAAAATGGACTAGATAAGGCAACTAGATTTCTGAGTGTACCCAACATATAAACCTATAAAGAGAATGATGTTTACAGATGGAAGGATTTTTGTTGATCTAACAATAGATGCCATCAAAGACCCTTTTAATATCCCATTTTACAAGAAATTTAGGTTGATTGATCTTTACAATGCTAAGAATAATTTTGAAGAAGATATACAAGCCTACAAGGAAAATATCAACACCAAGTGTGTAGTGCCCCTCCCATTTTCTTCTTGTTAATGTGAGATCGATGTTTTAGCTTCACTATTTCCTCATGATAGTTAAGAAGATTATTCTATGGCTCTGATTAGTGTGTATGAACCACTGCATGTTTGAGATGATATTTTTCAACATGTCATTGGTGGCATTTTATGTGGTTACATGATTGATTTAATTTTTATGCTTCAATTTAATGAAATACATTAGCTATGTTATGATTAAATGTGATCTTGATTATTGATGTTTAGAAGGAGTGATTTATTTAAGTATTTATATGATGGATCATGTATAAATGTCATTTTATGCTCATGCTATTGGACCTTGTTGGGATGATTATGGCGTGCTTTGGCTATATATACACTGACTAGGTACCCTTGATGTTCATTGAATGGTTATAGGTACAAGGTTATTTCTCCACATGGCTACAAAGGTCTAAGTTATTCCCCAACAGTGGTTAGTTCAAAGATGTCACATTGGGACCCTTCATATCCATTCCCTGGTCGTGCTCGAATCAAGTATGGTAAGTGTTATATTTGACCTTATATGAACCTAGATCCAATTTAAGATTTATTTCAAAATCCCCATGTGTTGTGAATGACTAATGAATGTCTAATTTAATTGATGATTTAAATTCTATGTTTTCCTATAATTGAAATATTAGAAATTCAAATGATTCTGATATTTATTATTAAAATATTCTTTGTGGTTTGGGAAAAAGGGGAAATAGAATAAAAATAAGTTATTGTTCAATTTAAATTTTGAAAATTCCTCAAGTTGGGAATTGTGAGTTATGTGTGATTTAATTATCCTGTTTGAATTCTGATTTCTATAAATTTATATCACAAAATTAAATGATATATGTTATAAAGGAATGAATTTAAATGTGTAATTGAGATTTGGGGAAAAGTGGGAATTCAAGGAATAGAAAATGAATTTTATATTATTAAATTTGAAATTAGAAAACAGGTAAAAAGGTAAAAGGGGATTTTATTTCATTATGTAATTTATTTTGGAAGAAAAATTTTGTGAGAGAAAAACCCTCTTTTGGGTGGAAATTTGATTTGTTGATTGGGAGTGCAATTCTTATTGAAATTCAATGAGGTTGGATTCATTGGCATAGGAATTAGGAAGGGATCGTGTTTTCTTGTTTTTGTGACTCCTCATTTGGCATGCTTAGCAAATTTCACATTTCAAATTTTGAAGGGCATTGAGATATTTTCCCTTTTTTAAAGTCATTTGATCATCTTTCTTCAAATTTGTTTATAAGAGAATGACTAGGGGAGAGTAGAATCCTCCCATATCCTTTTATTTTACAATTTGATTTGTAAATGTAGAGATTTTCTTAAAATTTTATATTTTCAAAAATATGGGGTTACCATGCCAATTTTTTTGGAAGTGATGAAAATATCAATTTTATATCTTAAGAGGGGTGTTGGGCATATTTGCAACCAAAGGGTATTCTTAAATTTTTTTTAAAAATTGAAAATTTGATGAATTTTAATGGTGAAATTGGGAAAAACCTAGTTTTTTCTTCGTTAAAATATTTGGAAAATTTGAAAGTTTTAATAGAAATGATTGAATTTGTATATTTTGAAAACATAGAACATTGTGAAATGTGATATTATACATTGTGGGAAAGTTTCATTGACTTTGGAAAAAAATGTATTTTTGCATTAGTTTTCATGTCACACTTGTTGGCGAGTTTCAAGAGCATAGGAATAAGGTGTCTCCATCCTAAAGTGGCAAGTAGGTT
The DNA here is from genome assembly GCA_007258455.2 of Sequoia sempervirens. Classification (NCBI taxonomy): domain Eukaryota; kingdom Viridiplantae; phylum Streptophyta; class Pinopsida; order Cupressales; family Cupressaceae; genus Sequoia; species Sequoia sempervirens. The sequence goes on along the minus strand of VDFB02254113.1, from coordinate 1,712 downwards.
GATCACGGGTGGGGAGTCCTTTAATAAAGTGATAATTAATGATGTATGCATGTAAAATGGATATAATAGAAATATGCATAAAAATACCTTAAATCAAACCAAATACACATGCAAACCTCAAAAGATTGAAAGTATTATGTTGAGTTGTTGAAGATTTGGATGTGGTTGCTCATGAATCAATAAAAATTCCAATGTCGTGACATTAGCATAAAAGATGTTGATCCAAATGGGATGGGAGGCCTCTCATTTATGGAAATGAGATGGAAGAAATGGAGGGTTTAGATGCATTCATGATGAATGGCTAGGATTAAATAAGATAGGGTTTGGATTGAAGTTGTAGTCATGTGACAAGTGTCACATGAGGGACTAGGGATAGGTTTAGGGAAACTTACTTATATGGATGGATAGGATTAAGAGGTGGGATAATAAAATAAGGGCTAAGATGAAAAGTTAGTTTGACTTTTGGGATAAAGGCTAAACATGTGAAGGGGACACTTGTCGTTTGGTGATAAGTTTAGATTGTGATCCATGTGAATGAAATTAATGGATAGTGTGTGATCAATTTTAAGTGTATCCAATGTAGATTAAAAACAATAATAAATCAAACACACCAATAAGACATTATATCAATAAAGACAATCAAATAAAAGGAATGCAAACTCAATCTTCTGTCCTTGATGTCGTTCTACCGTCCTCTATCTCTAGTGTTTTTGTTGATTCCAACTTGCTCTTAGATCGTGTGCTAGGCTCAACAAACAGTCTTCCTAGAGAATGAGATTAAAGATGAATGCATGCTATGCTAAGATATGATTAACATGCTTAAGCTAAACATGATTGCTAGAATGTAAAATTACGAAATTATGAATGCTAAAGCTGATAATGCTAAAATGCTAATCGCATGTCTCTAATGCATGTATGTTTGTATATTTGTCTGCCTGTTTGTCTGTCTGTAACCAATGCTTGGATTCACAAGGGGTATTTATAGAGTTTTCAAAAGCTTTTGATTGGCTGATGTGATCAACGGTTGTGATAATTATGGCATATTGAATGGTCAAAGATGGAGAAGACTGGAGAGAAAAATAGAAAGCAGGATTTGTTTCCTCTTTCATGAGAGATGATAAAGATGAATTGTAAAAATAATCTTTTTGTGAGATTGAGAAAAGATTTTGAAGATAAATAATGAATTTATTAAATTCATTACTCATTTATTGGTGACATGGAAGATTTTCTTAATTAAATAATATTTAATTAAGATTTGGAAAGTGACATGTGGAATTAATTAAATAAGCATATTTAATTAATTTTAGAAGAAATGGAATTAAATTCAATTAAATCAAATATTTAATTAAACTTAAATGTGATAATTAATTTAAATAAACAATGATATTTATTTAATTAATTAAGTGGACTTAAGAAAGTGGTAATTAAATAAAATGAATTTATTTAATTAAAGTGAAAAAATAAAGTAGGTGAACAATATAAATAAATTGATTAAATTTATTTATATGTAGAGGAATTAAGAAAGAAATTAATTAAATAATAAATATTTAATTAAATAACAGGATTAATTAGACATGACCATTTTTATGCATATACATTTTGCCCCTCTTTGAAGTGATGTGTGAAACGCATTACTTCAAAGAAAATATTCTTGCTTTTGAAATTTGTTGCGTTTGATTTTGCCCCTCGTTGAATTTTTTTTTTACTGATAT
>VDFB02254112.1:0-71660 GCA_007258455.2 Sequoia sempervirens | reverse complement strand
GAAGACATAATCTATGGAGGAATTGTGTCCTAATCCTTTTGATAGGAGCATATGCATGCCACCTTTTCCCCCACATTTCACCACTCCAATATTTTACAAGTACAAATGGAAAGGGAATCCAGTGGAACATGTATGGATATCACTTATGATCCCACATAGTTGATGCAACTATTTCCATGAAGCCTTTCAGGTTAGGCTCTAGAATGGTTTGTACACCTTCCTCCTAGGATATGAACATGGGGTGAATTGGTTGATAGGTTCATTACACACTTTTCCTACAATATAAAAAGTGACACAACCCTAGCAACATTGTGCATGACCAAAAAAGAGGGAGAGTCACTCATATCATTCTATAAAAGATGGAAAATCATGGCTAACAATTGTCCCTACCGCATACCTACAAAACAATTGGTTACCATTTTTATAGAAGGCCTTAAAAAAAATTGATGATTCAACTTCAAATCCAATGTTGCACCACCTTTGAAGATGTCATTGAAAAAGGGGTCTTTATTGAGAAATCTCTTGTGGAAAAAGGACTAGTCAAAATTTTCAAAGAAACCCCAAACTCTCCTAGTGACAAAGGAAAATTTTGGCCTCAAAATAAGAATGTCACCAATGATGGGGTAGTGGATGCTAAAGTGGTAAACCAAGGTCACCCCACCCTTCACCTTAAAGGTCCATCCCCTAAAATACACCAACACCTAGCCATGATTAGACAATGAATGTGGTCCAAAATAATCAACAACGTAAAGGACCTCCACGTACTAAAAAAACATACACACCCTTAGGGGAACCTATTGAGTCAGTTTTGAAGAAAATTTTACAGTCAAACATCATTCATCTTCTCGACATTAAAACATATGAATTGGAATTGGTTAAACCAAATTAGTGGAATGAAAATGAGTTTTGTGAATACCATCATGGAAAAGGACATAAAACATCATCCTGTTGGACACTTAAGAACCTCATCCAATATCTTATTGAACAAGGAGATATATCAATGGATATTTCACAAGGTAGGACCAATGTTGATCACACCATATTCAAAACTCCCTTACAATATCATGGAAAAGAGAAGGCCTCTAGTTCAATAAACAATAACAATGCTAATTATACTCATGTTGCACATGACTATACCATTAATCACATTCGAGCCCTTGATAATCATGTTGCTACCATCACCGTAAAAAAAGGTTTACAATGTATTGTTACCACCTGCAGAGCAAAGGTAACCCTACAAGAGGTTGTCTCTAATCCATAATTGAAAAGTCAATACAACCTCTTGGATCATATAGGAAAGACTCCTGCACAAATATCCATTCTTGAGTTACTTCACATCTCCCCAGAGCATATGGCCATTTTGGACAAAGCCTTGTAAGATACATTTGTGCCCACTGACCTAAATGTCAAATAATTTTAGGCCATGGTAGGATACCTAGCTACCTCCCAACATGTCACATTCTCTAAAGAAGATCTTTCTGTGTATAAAAAAAATCATAATGACCCTTTGCAACTAGAAGTCTATATTAATAAACATAAAATTAGATGAGTCTTGGTAGATGGTGGAGAAGGAATGAATATATGCACATTGAAATTGGTTACTTCATTGGGATTATCTAAGGCTTGTATAGATGAATCTAAGAATTTTTTTATCAAGGTTTATGATGATGTTGAGCACTCCTCAAAAGGACTAATCACCCTTCTTGTGAGGGTTGGGCCCGCTACTCAAAATATAATATTCCAAGTCTTAGATTTGGACTTACCATATAATATCCTCTTTGGTAATCCATGGATTAATGCCATGAGAGCCATACTTTCCACTTACCACCAATGCCTAAATTTTCCCTACAATGGCATCAAAATTACCATACCAGGTGATCCCAATCGTTTCCAATACTGTAGCAATCTGAGAGGTACCACTGAATTTCAAGTTCCTATTAATTGAGAAGCTTCATCCTCCACCTCTTCACATTACACTAATCCACTTCCTTGGTCAAATCATCCACTCCATTAACCACTCTTTCCAAAACCAAGGTCTAGATCCATGACAAAGGATGTGAAGAATACAACACGGAGAGCTTGTTTTGTGTCACAAAGCTTCCTGCAACACCAAAGTATAAAAGAGCCTAAAATCCTATTCAAAAATAGCCTAAAATCATTATCCACAACCTTCCCGCTACTTTTACTAAGTGGGGATAATTGAGCAAGTAATATATAGGAGAGGATATTTCTACATGGATATATAAAGATGAAGAAGACATTGAGACTAAGCAATTACTAGTTTAGCAGTATCCAAAAGGGTTCCAAATCATGAAGTAACAAGGATATGATAGACATAGTGATCTTGGTCTAAAAAGACATGGAATAGTAGAACTGGTAATCCCTCCTCAGTTACCAAAGAACATTGGGCTAGGGTATGTGTAAAGGAGGGAAATTAGCATAAGGAAAACAAAAATGAATTAAACCAAATCAATTCAAACAAGATCAAATACCAAACCCATACTCATGAAATGTGAAATGCAAAGGAATGAATCCAAACAAATAAGGAATTACAAAACTTAAATGAATCCATTTGAAACAAAAAATTCTTACCATACCATGTCAGAGAACTTGTATTTATATTATGGATTGTGTTTGAATCAATACGAAGCCTCCATTTGTTGTTTGAAAAAGATTCAAAGTGTGTTAATGGTGAAATAAAATAAGATGACAATAAATCTTAATATGCTCAAGAATTAATTGCACATCACTTCACTATGAAAATTCTAGATTATTTGCGAGAAGGTAGAAGATTGTTTTATATATTTTTAGGTTTGAAATGAATGATCAAGATGAAATAGCCAAATATGACAATCAATGGTTGAGAACCGTTGAGAGGAAATAGATTGGAGAGTTAACTCCTCTAATTGATCCAATTAAGGATTTTAATTCCATAATCAAAGGAATCAGATTGCATAATCCATGGGATTGAAGAAATAAAGTTGAGTGGTTAGTGGGATTGAGAAATAGATTGAGTTAGTTAACCAATTAGAGTGAGAAATCAGTGGTAATGATTTGCTCAATCACAAAAGGGGTGAGGATAATTAATTAATTGACTAATTGATTAGTATTTGGAGATGAACATGCAAGTCATGTTTGAATTTAATAAATAAAGTTGTATTTGTTTGTTGATTATGTTGAATGATTTTGAGTAATTAATTTAATTATTTAGGTTTAGAGAGGGGAAAGTGATTTAATTAAACTATTAAATGACAACAATTTAATTCATTTAGATGAATAGGGTATATTAGTGACATAATTAAATAATTTTTGTTTATTTAATTAATCAAGAGGAATAAAGTTAGATTAATGATAAAAAAGTGAATTAATTAAATAATGCAAGCTTGTTCAATTAATAGATAGAAATAGGGTTAAATTAGAACTTTTATTAAATAAATTAGATTTATTTAATTAGTCAGAAATGATGATTAGGGATGAATTAATTAAATAATGTTAAATCACTTAATTAGTAGATGAATATAAAATTTGATATTAATTAAATAATAATGTATTATTTAATCATTAAGTTAGAAGGGTGAAAGTTAGTTAAATAGTGTTGTTCACCAGCTAGGACAATTTTGTTGAGAAACTATGTCTCAAACTTACTAGCGCATTAAGTTTTTTCAGGCTTTGGGCTTGTTGATTACCAAATACATGGAAAAAGCCTTAGAATTTTTGCAAGTAGTTAGGCATCAGCCTTTGAGATTATCGCTTACTGAATGCAATTGAAAATAACCTAGAAAAAGTTGAATACTTTCAACAATTAGACTTTGAAGTTATGTCGTATGCTTTATTGGGGGAGTATGCAGTATCAAGTATTGAGAAACTCCAATTCTTGACCCACGAAAGGACTTTTTTCTTTTGGAGTTGCATTGGTAGTAAAGAGAAGCATCATCGATAAGACATGTATATGGCAAAGGGAGTCTCTAAGTAGTCCCCTTGATAGTTCAGTGAGACTGCATCAAGGTGACTTGTTGTTATTGCTAGGACATTGAATGTTGTCCCCTTGAAATCCCAATGGGATGCTAGGGACTCTTATCGATAGGAGTGGAGAACATTTCCAAGGCATAAAATGTAGTCCTCTCAATGTACTAATGGAGTGGAACCATAGTGCACATTAAGGTGGGACCAGTCAGTGTGGAAGGTGATGTCAGTGTATGACAGTTGTGACATGGATGTTATGCTAGTGATGGGGACCACAAGTAATGTTATGTGCTTCGTCGGTGGGACTTCTATGTATCGATAGAAGGTGTTATGTCATCCCCTCGATAATTTGATAGGAGGTGGTAATAGAAGTAAGCAACCTACATATCGAAGTAATGGTAAGAGTTTAAAGGGACATGGTTCTTTGTCTCCCCAATATTCCAATATGAATTTATTTAAAGCTAAAGGTAATGACACTGAATTGGATAGCGATACATGGCATGAAGCTATTATTTGATTGCAAATTATTGTTGTGAATCAATGTATTCATTGGCTCGATGATTTCAACCTGAAGGCGATAATTGAATTCTCTAATAACCATGTAACTACTTGTATTATCTCTATACTCGATTGGTTGATATGGTAGTACTACAATAATGTAGGTTAAGCCTACCTAAATGAGGAGATAGATAAATTGGTGAATAATTTTGAAAATGGTAGTATAGTGTATTGCATTGTAATAGATAGAGAGGGCAGTTGGTTGAAGATCAGAGTAATGCCACCGAACTGATTCAGTGAATCGACACCTAAAACAACATAGCTCTACAACTCGTATGTAATTGATATTTTTACTGTAATACAAGTGATCTCTACATTGGTGTGTGGGTTTTTTCTCGGAAGGGTTTTCCCACGTAAATCTAGTGTTTATTCTATTCTATGTTGATGTTTTATTTATCTATTCTATTATTCATGTGCACTTAAAGAAACTATAATTGTAAAGTTTTAAGTGATTTTTTGTATCTCTCCTAAAGATTAGGATTAGGAATGTGTATTTAGCACTCTTCTTTCCTTTCAGTTGGTATAAGAGCTTGGACAATTTTTTTGTGCTAATCTTGTTCAATGGGATTTTCATAGTGGAATCTATCTATAAACTTATTGTAGGTTTAAGATGTCACACACATCTGAAAGAATAGAGATTGAGAGGTGCTACAACAATAGTGTGTCTCACTTATGGTACGTGCTAATTTTTTCTTGAAATCATTTTTTTTAGAAAAAAAATAATGATTTAAGTCTTGAGAGGCTCCATCTAAAGGGTTTTAATTGAAGAGGGATATATAAGACCCCCTTAGATAAAACCCTATTAGATAGAACCCCTCTAGAATTAAATCATACCCACAATGGAGTCTCCTTCGCACCTATCAAAATGCTGGCAAAAAACCACTTTTTCTTTACCTTTTGAGGGATTAAATAACATCATCTAAAAATTCTATTTTACAAGATTGTAGCCCTTGAAACGAGCTTTCCAACAAGTATATTTTTTATATATTTTCATTTTATCATGTATTTAATTTTTAATTTTTACTAAACATAGGTTTTTCTCCAAACATCAAGCTATTTGTTGTGTAGAGGTGAAAAAACAGTAAGCCATTGTAAAAAAAATTCAAAAAACACTCATTCCCTAGGTATTGATTTCCTTGTTTCACCGCAAAAATAAAAATTGTATTTCGATAAATACACAACAAGTTAGCTTGTATGACACACATGTATGTCCAAATTATAGTTATAGTGATTTCAAAAATTAATTTACAATAAAATATTCAACAAAAAATTATGAAAAAATGTCCTTTCCTTAGATATTGATATTGAGAATCTATATTTCAAAAATTAGAATTTAATCCTTTATAGAAAAAAAGTTATGTTGTACGACACAAACGTTACTGTAGACACCTAAAAATGTCCTCTTACGACATCTTGTCACAACACTACATCATTTAGACATCTTGTAGCATGTTTTACCCTAGATACCCATGTCATCATCTAATTAGTTAAATAAATCTTATTTATTTGACTAATTTCATTTATTCCCTTCCTCTAATGTTAATTAAATAATTTATATTATTTAATTAATTAAATTATTTCTATCCATTCCTCTAATGTTAATTAAATAATTTATATTATTTAATTAATGAAATCATAAATTCAATGTTAATTAAATAAATCCAAATTTTATTTAATTAATAAAATCCTAAAAAGATCTTCTCGCTTTCTTTCCAAAATTGAAACTCATGTGTATCTAATTAATTTATTTAATTAGATAATTCATCAATTATCCTTCTCATCTTTTTCAAGATTTATTTCCTTTAAAACAGGAAATGAGATCTTTCTATCTTTTTTGACATCTTATCTCATCTTGTTGTATTTCCTCTTTTGTCAAAAATCAAATCCTTGTCGAATCTTGTCAAATCTTATCTTCGTCAATGTCACGGCTCTATAAATACGGCCTCTCACAATCCATTGAGGGGGTTGATTCATCTAGCATCCAGACTCTATCAAAATCAGTCTTCTATCTCTATCTATCATTCTCTCCATTTTCTATTTTCATCGTCAAGTCGTTATGCTGCAGGAATGAGCACTCAACATTCCTCCATTGTCAACCCTTCAAAATCTCGCATTCTCATGCGGGTGGAGAAGAGAAATGGAGATAAATCGAGTTAGGGCAGAGATCGGTTTGCATTTGTGCTTCTTATTGTGATTTCCATGTTGTTTCGTACTCTATTGTGCTTGATAGGATCTAATTAGATTATTGTTTTCATTACACTAAATCTACTGATTTTTACCCTATCTACATTTGGTGAACCTGACGTGAATTGAAAACACAACCTTTTGATCTGACTTCATTGGTTTTGTGATCTCCTAGCTCAGATCTGACTTCATCATTGTGTTTAGGAGGCCATTTCCATGATTTTTGACTGTAAAATTCATACTTGGTTTGATCATAGGTTATAGTGCATACACATGCATCATCAACTTGGAGGTCACATTGGCGTGAGGATCATTAACTGGGTGCAAAGTCTTAATCGGCTCCCTTTTATTAGTAGGAAATCATTCTTATTGATTCGGTGTACCATTATCCACAATCCGCATCAACCATCTCTTGACATCACATCAGAGGTGTATTTGAGTCGTCTGCCTATTCTAGGAGATTCGCCGACTTGTATGATTTCCATCGGTTGATTTATTGTCCAATTCATTGTCGGTCATCTACTTCCTCTACCTCGGCGTCAAATCTTTGCACACATTTGTCATTTCATTAGCCGAAGTTGGTCGTTGGTAGTCTCCTCGGCATACCCTAAATTGGCATCCACAAGCGTTTACCTGGGATCTTATATCTTTTCTGTCATTTAATCTTTCATTTATTTTGCTTGCCTTCATTCTTTTTATGCACTCCAATCATGCTTTTGATTTTCTTTGAATATCTTCCCTAGCACACTTTTAAGGCTTTAACAAAATTTCAATGATTTCATTCCTTTTAAGTTTTAGGAGTTTACTAGTATCTTTTTTAAGTTAGTTTTTAATTTTTCTATAGTTAGTCTAGAATAAAGTTTATTTGTTAATTTTATTTTATTATTTTTGTTAGATTAAATACTATTTAGTTAATTTAGTTAGTTTAGTTTAAATTTAGATTTATTTATTTTTTTTTTTTAATTTAGTTTGGATTTTTTTATTTTTCTTTAATTTAGTTAGATTTTTAATTTTTAATTTAATTTAGATTTTTATTTTTTAATCTAATTTAGATTTCTCATTTGTATTTTAGTTTAGATTATTAACAAATTGCATGTTTTTGGATCTAATCACACTTTTTCTTGCACATATGTGTCTTTTTTTTGTCTTGGTGACTTGTCGATGAATCATGTAGAGTTGGAACAACATTGGCATCAGTCCTACACATCAAATTGGAAAGCGAATAATCAAGTGCATACATTCTAATCTTTCATTTTTCATTGATCATTGCTTGTCACACATTTCAATTTAGGGCATAAAATCAAATCTTGTTTGACCACATCATTGCAATTGGTTTAAAACGAATCTTGTCTTCAATCACATATCGAAAATTGGGTCTAAAATTAACCACTGTCTTCCTACACATTTGATTTGGGATCTAAAAAGAATGAATGTTTCATTGCTTTCTTGCACGTGCATTTCTTTTCTAAGGGTCAATTTACAACTATGAGTGTGAATCAAGTGTGTGCGTGATCACAAACACCTCACTTGGTTTTCTTTTGTCAAAACCCTTTTAGGAGGCCTGCTAGGGGATTTCATCACCCCTGGGGATGACCCCAATTGAAGTGTGAATCGAAAGACACACTTTTTGGGGAGTTAAAATCTTGTCACTCTTGGCTAAGCCCCAAATAACTTTATACCTTTGGGAAGTGAAGGTGAAGGGTGGGTTACCCCTTTCTCCCAGCTGTGTGGTAGGATTTTGCTTTCAAATCATCCTTAGTCAACCTTGTGTAGACTAGCTTGAGGCCTAATTGGCCATAACCCACTTGACTATTCATAGGGCTTGTTGTTGTGTATTCGAGTGCTTGCTTAATTATAACATTTAATCTTCAAAGACAAATTTTTTCATTGTGTTGGTGTGTGTGTTCATGTATTTACATGTGAAATATTGTGTTTGATAGTGCCCAAGTCAAACTTCCAATAAACACTTGCCACATCATCCAAATCACCCAATTTTGTCATTCCACATCATATCCTAAACATCATCATTTCTTTAATCCATTCAACATCATTTTACACCATGAAAACATTGGAAGACGTAGCACAAGAGCTTGTTCACATGCTTCACGTGGCTAAAACAAGTCAAGCACCTTTACCCAAACAAATCACTCACAGATTCCATGACATGATCCAAAAACTTCAAACCAACCAATCACCTCAAATGCAACAACTCATAGCTCAAATCCAATACCTCATGGCCACTTGTCAAATCCAACAAGCACATCATCAAGTCTAGTCACCACATCAACAAATTTCACATCAATCATATGTGTCACCTATATCATCATATCAACCTCATTCATCCATGTATCATGTTACCCCTTCATCAACCTATCACATGTATTCTAATGTCAAACCTTATCCATACCAATCCACCTATCAACAATCATTATCCTATACAACCCCTCAATCATCATTACAACAAAAAATCATATCACAAGTCCAAACACCATTTCAACCTCAACACATTCAACCCCAATCCTATGTGTCACCTTCATCATCATGCCAACCTAACACATCCACCTATCATTACAATGCCACATCAACATGTCCACCAATATCACAACAAGAACGTAGGATCCCAAGTCCACCTTGGCAACAAAATCAAGCGCATTTAAGTCTTAATGCCACCTTTGACAAGGGGAACACCAATCTAGTTCATGAACCCTTACCACCATCCAATCAAATGCCTATCCATAAGCCACCATGTCTGATTCCTAATTCATTGGCCTCTTTACCTTCTAACCAATCAAAATCTTCATTACCCCCACCATCATCTAATCCTCCGTCAAATCAATGCCCTACATTTAGATATTTAAAAATTAAATTGATGGCATTATCTAAATCCACCCATCCACCTATAAAGGATGTGACCCAAGGGCTACAAGAAAGGAATCAATTGTCTCCATGTCATTCAACACATATACTTGAACATACAAAAGAGTCCTCAAACATCATGCCAAGTCCTTCAAGTCAACCATGTCATCCACAACCCCTTGAGCCAATTCAAGAGTCTCCCTTCTTAAGTCCAAGTCACCCTCTTTCATGCTCCTATGTTGACCATCAAGAACATGTCAAGTCTCTCCATGAGAAATGCCCTTCCACTTCCATTCAAGCAACCCAAGAGTTATGCCAAAAGTCTACTCCCAAGCATGTGGAAACATCAAGCCCTAGTCCTAATCAAGATCAAATCATTTTCATCCAACCTATCCTTAATCTATATCATTTTTATGATCAAGATGATATCCATAATGATGAAGATCCTATCCATGAGCAACTTGATCCTATACCCATCCATGAGAAAGATATTCCAAATTCACCTTCACCTAGTCCTATCCATGATTCATTAACATCCACTTCCCTTGATGAGACAAGTGCCTCCCAAGCACACATAGAAGATCAAACAAATACCTTGGATCTAAGTGAATACAATGCTAATCAAGATCCTAATGATCCTCCATCACCCACTATCGACCCCATTGCAAGTCCTCCATCATATCCTATTGGTCTTTCTACCCTCATTCATGAATGTTCCTCCTTCGAACAACAACAACCATTATCTTCTTCATCCAATAAGGAACTCATGTCTAGTGTTTCACCTACACCTAATCCCATTGTCCATTGCACACTCCAAAATATGAACCACCAAGGTAAAGGTTTAGGCCTTCATGAACGAGATATTTTGGAGCCCATCCATGTCAAAGTCCCTCCACGCTCTTATGGCCTTGGACATACATCTCAAGGACACCAATCTCAAGATGTTGGTATTTCCTCCATGCATTCTAAGCCCACTTTCCATCACAAAGGCTATCATATGCCTAAAACATATGTTGCCATTCCACCACCATCATCCTACAAATGTCAAAAGCATGCAACCATACACTTCCCTCCATCCACTTTACCACCATTGCTTCCAACTCCTAATATCCCTCCATCCACTTTACCACCATTACTCCCAACACCTAATATCCCTACCATTCAATCCTCTTATCCATTTATCCATAAATCCTCTAAACATCTTAATCATGACCAGTCAATGCACACATTGTCTAAACATAAAGCTTCCACTCATTCCACCAAACCCAAGGGATTCCAAAATAAAAATTTGGATGCCTCTACACATAAAGTCAAAAATTCTAATGGTCCTAATGCCTTAGCATACAATTGCAAAAAGTCAAAGCCAAGTACATCTAAAAGGCTATATAAGCCCATACCTCCAAAAGTAAAGGACAAAACTCAAATGGTTTGGGTACCTAAGAAAAAAGAAACCAAGTCAAACGAGGCGTCCACATCACAAAAATCCCAACCATCCCCTTCCATCAAAAATGCACATTGCATTCAAAAATCTTCGATTCCTAACACCCACAAGCAAAATAACAGTCATAAAAATACTAAGTCTATGTGGGCACCTAAATCACTAAATCACCCATCTCCTAAGCAAGCATATTCATTACTTCCTACACCCCATCCACATCAAAAGCTTCAACATTTATCACAGTGTGTGCAACCATTGGTCATAGTTCCCTTCCATTTCACAACAAATCCACATAACTCCTTCTACTCATCCTTCACTCATTATCCTACATATCTCCCCCATCATCTTCCTATGGTCCATGCTTTTGGCTAAGCCTCCCCATTCATCTTTTGCATAAGTTCCATATAATCCCTATCATCTTCTCGACATAATCTATATCATAATCCATTATTGTCCTCCATAATCCACATCATAATCCATCATCTACCTACTCCATCTCCCTTTCATGTCATCCCTTACCAAGATCTATGAGCATAATGACATTTGACATGGTCCATGCAATGACATCCATCCCTCGTGGGAATATCACCTTTGACATGTGCAACTAGACACTTGAGTCCCTCCTATCCACAAGTCAAAAAGTCAAAAAAAAAATTAAAAGAAAGAATAAAAAAAAGAGTAAAGAGAAATCCCTTCGTCTAACGGTGAAAACCTGGTAAACAGGCGCCTTGGATAAGTACCATGATGAAAACTTGGCAAACAGGCATCATGTGTAGGTTGATCTTCTATGTCACTTACACTTGGGGGCACAATGTCTTATCTATCCAACCTATCCTTCATGTCATATCATTTCCATCCTACCTACCATCTTATCCATCATACATATCTATCATATTGAGTCCACTTATCCACCCTAGTCCTTTTGATCTAAATGAAGATATAGGGGCAAAAGGTTGAAACATGTTTTGGGTATATCTTGACATACCTCTTCCTATCTAAACCAATCATGTCATTATCCTATTGTCATACATTTTGTCTAGAAAAATCCTAAGTCTTGTACCTAAAATAGGGCATGTTATTCCTATGAGACATAGTCTTTGGAGATCACATCCTTGCTCTCTTATGATGCATACATCAATACCATCCATCCATCTATCATGAGCCTTTTATCCCTTATCCCATCACCAACCCTTGCACCTAGACTTGGTTTTCCCCTTGTCATTGGTATCTAGCACAAAGGCTACTCAAATTTTCATCCTTTGACACCTCAAAACATTTCAAAAGTCCAAAAAATGTCAAAACATTTCAAAAGTCCAAAAAAAATCAAACATTTCAAAATTCCAAAAAAAAATCAAAACATTTAAAAAATAAAATTAAAAAAAATCAAATAGCCAACAAAAATCTAAGAAATAATCCAAATGCAAGTCAATCCTTAATCCATCAAGTCGATCACTCTTGTCAAATTATCCAATCACACCCTTTGGTCTTGATCCTAATCTTGTTGTAAACCCAATCAATCAAAGTCAATCAGTCAATTATTAATCATCCTTGTGTTGATCTAGGGATATGTCATTCCCCGTAATGACAACACTATCATCATCAATCAATCAATTAATTACTCATTAGTTTACAACTTGACAGGGGCAATACCTTGTTTGTTTTTGTATCATTTGTGCATGCTTACTTGATTGCTTGTGTGTGTTATCATTTTTTTTCTTGCATTTGCATCACATCCAACTTATTCCAGCTAATATTCATATCTTGTATCTAGACAAGGTTGTATTACGCTGGGACATGAGACAAATCATCCCCTTGGTCCTTATATCATGGTGCATAATGTCTGGTGCTAAATCAAACATCATGGTTGCTCACTTTCATTGCAGCATAATGCATCTTTCACTTCTTCCATCCATTCCTTCCTCTTTAGTTCTTGACCCATTCCTTTCATTTCAAGAGCCTACCCATGTTTGTCCAACCCACCTATCCTCTCGAGGGGGCATCATCATTCCATCATCATATATTTCTATCATTATCCATTTTCCTCTATCCATACCTTAGTTTCTTTGAAATGATGTTACTCGACACAAATCTCATCATCTCAAACATCATCTCAAAGAGGGGAAAAATGTAGACACCTAAAAATGTCCTCTTACGACATCTTGTCACAACACTACATCATTTAGACATCTTGTAGCATGTTTTTCCCTAGATACCCATGTCATCATCTAATTAGTTAAATAAATCTTATTTATTTGACTAATTTCATTTATTCCCTTCCTCTAATGTTAATTAAATAATTTATATTATTTAATTAATGAAATCATAAATTCAATGTTAATTAAATAAATCCAAATTTTATTTAATTAATAAAATCCTAAAAAGATCTTCTCGCTTTCTTTCCAAAATTGAAACTCATGTGTATCTAATTAATTTATTTAATTAGATAATTCATCAATTATCCTTCTCATCTTTTTCAAGATTTATTTCCTTTAAAATAGGAAATGAGATCTTTCTATCTTTTTTGACATCTTATCTCATCTCGTTGTATTTCCTCTTTTGTCAAAAATCAAATCCTTGTCGAATCTTGTCAAATCTTATCTTCGTCAATGTCGTGGCTCTATAAATATGGCCTCTCACAATCCATTGAGGGGGTTGATTCGTCTAGCATCCAGACTCTGTCAAAATCAGTCTTATGTCTCTATCTATCATTCTCTCCATTTTCCATTTTCATCGTCAAGTCGTTATGCTGCAGGAATGAGCACTCAACATTCCTCCATTGTCAACCCTTCAAAATCTTGCATTCTCATGCAGGCGGAGAAGAGCAATGGAGATAAATCGAGTTAGCATGGAGATTGGTTTGCATTTGTGCTTCTTATTGTGATTTCCATGTTGTTTCATACTCTATTGTGCTTGATAGGATCTAATTAGATTATTGTTTTCATCACACTAAATCTGCTGAATTTTACCCTATCTACAATTACTTTATAAAAAATGTTGTTTTCTATTTAAAACCAGTTATCAAAGGAAATGTTGAAATATTCATTATTTATTTTTTTAAAAATGAAAAAAATATATTTAGAATCTACAAACAAATTGCCACAAATCACTAGTTCACATCATCTTCAATTTCTTAACGGTTTAGCTATTATAGGTCTCAGAAGATGAAAATTCATTTAAAAATATTGATATAAATATCCATCTTGGGAAAACATCAATATCAACATCAAGAAGTTGAACAATGGAAATTTTGAGTTGTGGAAACTCAAAATGGAATATTTTTTGGTGGATCAAGAGTTATGGATTGTAGTTTCTTCTAAAAAAACACTAGCAACCTCACAAGATGACTTGGATGCAATGGAATGCAAAGCAAAGGGTCTGATTAGATTATTCTTGGTCGATTTATTTCTCTTGAATTTCCATGAAGAGAAGACAGTAAATTTTTTGTGGAAGAAGCTTGGTGACATTTATTACTGAAAATATTTGGTAAATAAGTTATTCCTGAGGAAGAAGTTGTACTCTTTGAAAATGGAGGAAGGAGTATCTATTGCAAATCATTTGAATGCATTTAATATGGTCATTTCGTAGTTGGTATCTTTTGGTGTGAAAATTGGTGATGAGGATCATTGTATGCTTCTGTTGTGTTTGTTTCCTGACACATGGGATCACCTGGTAATGGCTATTGGGAGTACAACAACCAATTTCAAGATGGAAGATTTGGTTTCTTCACTACTATTAGAGGAAATGAAAAGGAAATCATCTGAGATGGCTAAGGAGGCCCTTGTTGTTCAAGGAAGATCAAAGGAAAGAGGAAAAAAGAAAGACAAGAAGTCTAGATCCAAGTCAAAGGGGAGATCAAAGTCTCCTAGTAAAATGTTCAAGGTGAAATGTTGGAACTGTTGGCAAAATAGACATATCCGAAAAGATTTCAAAGAGGAAAAGAACAATAAAAAGAAAATAGCTCTATTGATAATGAATCTTCTTAGAGCAATGCAGATGCCTTCATAGCAGCCTTCATGGCTCAGGCATTATATGATGTTTGGCTAATTGACTCAGGGGCGTCTTTTCACATGACCTCTCATAGGGATTGGTTTTCAAAGTATGAGGAGTATGATAGTGGAAGGGTGTATCTGGGAGATGATTCTCACCTAGATATTGTTGGTTTTGGAAGTCAGAATTCAATTTCCCTGATGGAAGAATAAAAGGGATGAATGATCTACGATGCATATACCAGGTCTAGCTAGAAATTTACTTTCAGTCAGCAAGCTTAATGATGCTGGTGTACAAGTCTCTTTCTTGAATGGTTCTTACAAGATGAATAGATGCTCTATGGTGTTTGCTAAGGGTGCATGAATTAGCACTCTATACAATTTGGATGCATGCGCAATGCCATGTAACACTGCTTTTGTAAAGTCAACTAAATTTGAACAAGTAGAGAAGGGTGACGTAGTTCTTGTGAGAGATAATTTCTTAGAGGTGAAGCCCCCAACTGAGAAAACAATGTTGTGACATCAAAGGCTTAGCCACATTGGTGAAAAAGGCTTAAAAGCCTTGAAAAATAAAAACCTAGTTGAAGGGATTGATGATTGTAACCTTGAGTTCAACTTTTGAAAACATTGCATTTATGAAAAGCAACACCATGTTTCATTTTATTCTAGTCCTCATAAATCTTCTGCAATTTTGGATTATATTCATGCTGATGTGTTTGGTCTAGTTAATGTTCCTTCATTATCAGAATTTTTGTATTTTGTTTCTTTCATAGATGATTATTCAAGAAGGAAATTTGCTTATTTTCTCAGAAGTAAAATAGAAATTTTCAGTTGGTTTAAGGAATTTAAAACCTTGGTTGAAAATTAGACTGTAAGAAAAATAAAGTTATTGAGGACGGATAATGGCAGTGAATTTTGTTCTTCAAACTTTGATATGTTTTGCAAAGATCGCATACTTAAGAGTCATAGAACCACTCCTTATTCTCCACAACAAAATGGAGTTGCAAAAAGGATGAATATAATGTTGATCAAAAGGGCAAGAAGTATGCTAAGTAATGTTGGTCTGGAACAAAATTTGTAGGCTAAGGCTGTAGCTACAACATGTTATCTAACTAATATATCTCCCACTTTAGCACTCGTGGATAAAATGCCTATGGAAGTGTGGTCTAGTAAGAAGCCCTCTTTGAGACACATTAGAGTATTTAGCTATGAGGTGTATGCTTATGTGCCCAATGAAACAAGATTAAAATTGGAAAACAAGGTTGTAAAATGTATCTTCATCGGTTATGGAATTGGTGTTAAAGGGTACAAGCTTTGGAATCCAATTACAAAGAAGGTGTTGTACAATAGAAGTGTGATCTTCCATGAGCTAAAATCTTCTACAGTCGATCTACAGCTAGAGGTGAACAAAGCTAAAAAGGAGGTAGTTAGAATTCCTTTTACTCTAGATAAGGATGAACTACATACTCCTAGTGGACTTGATAATGAGGAGAGCTCAAGCAACTTTGAAAATTCTAATCAAGAAGAAGAACCTCAATCTCAACTTGTGAGATCTATGTGTGTGAAGTGGCAACCTAAAAGGTTTAGATATTCTATGCTAGATTCCAGTTGTGCCTATGCTTTGATTGCTAACACTAATGAGACTAGGAGTGTTAGAGAGGCTATGGGTATGCCTAATGTAGATTCCTGGTTGGAAACCATGAATGAAGAAATGGTGTCATTGAAGAAAAATGGTACATGGGGTCTGGTGCATCTACCCGAAGGTTGAGAGCCTATTTGATGCAAATGGGTGTTCAAAAAGAAAATCAATCTAGATGGCAATGTAGAAAATCATAAATCTAGGTTAGTCACTAAAGGATATTCCCATGTGGAGGGAATTGACTATGGAAAAATATTTTATCCTATAGTGAAGTTGACATCAATCAAATTTCTATTGTCACTTGCAACAACGTATGACTTAGAGATCTTGAGTAGATGGATGTGAAGACAATGTTTCTTCATGGTGAATTGAATGAAGAAATTTACATGTCCCAGCTAAAGCACTTCATTGAAAAAGGTAAGGAAAATCTGGTTTGCAAGTTAAAGAAATTTTTATCTTTGTATGGTTTAAAATAGTCACCTAGGATGTGGTACCAAAAGTTTGACAGTTATGTGTTGTCTTTGGGATTTGTAAGATCAAAGTTTGAACATTGTGTTTATTTCAAGACTAAAAATGGTTGAATTCTTATTATTTCCCTATATGTGGATGACATGTTATTCATTGGGAATAGTAAGGGAATGATTTCTGAATTAAAATATTAGTTGTCAACACAGTTTGAAATGAAAGATTCAAGTGTAGCTAGGTATATTCTAGGAATGGAAATTAGAAGGGATATGGGAAATAGAAAACTTTGGCTCAGCCAAAGCAAGTATATAAATGTTGTCCTAGAGAGATTTAATGTGATAGATTGCAAGCATTTAGTTGTTCCAGTGTTGTGAGGAATGAAACTTTCTATTGAAGATTTTCCAAAATATCCTACTGAGATGGAGGAAATGACCACTGAGATGCCTTATGAAAGTGCAGTTGGTAGTTTAATGTATGTAATGGTCAGTACTAGGCTAGACATTTCCCAAGCAGTGGGAGTACATATTCAATTTATGGCTAATCGAAGAAGGCCACATTAGGATATTGTGAAAATAATTTTTAGGTATTTGAAGGGTTCTTGTGAGTACGACTTATGTTATCATGGTAACTCTATTGGATCATAGAGTTCAGTTAGAATTCATGGATATATGGATTCTGATTGGGTAGGGGACATTGATAGCAAAATATCCACTAGTGGATATGTATTCATGTTGTTTGGTGGTGCCATAAGTTGGATGAGCAAGCAGTAGGCTATAGTCACTTTATCCACTACTGAGGTGAAGTACATGGAAGCAACTCATTCCTATAAAAAAAGATGTTTGGCTTAGACATTTATGTTTTGAAATTGGTTTCAATGTAGGGAAAATTGTAATTTTTTGTGACAGTCAGAGTGTTATTTGTTTGGAAAAAAATCCAACTTTCCATGCCAGGACAAAACATATTGATGTGTAGTTCCACTTTGTTTGTGATATGGTGGAGGATGGAAAGGTTAATCTAGAAAAGGTTGATACTCTCAAGAATATTGCTAATGCATTGACAAATCCTATGAGCATGGATAATTTCAAATGGTGTGCCAGTTCGATGGGCCTTGAGGCCTACAAAATTCAATGACTTCAAGCATTGGAAAGTTCCAGTAAGTTCTTCGTCAAGTGGGAGAACATTGAGAAACTACGTCTCAAACTTATTGGCGCATTAAGTTGTTCGAGATTCGGGCTTGTTGATTACCAAATACATGGTAAAAGCCTTAGAATTTTTGTAAGTAGTTTAGCATCGACCTTCGGGATTAGCACTTATCAGATGTAGTTGAAAATGATAGAAAAAGTTGAAGACTTTTGGCAATTAGACTTCAAAGTTCCATCATATGCTTTACTAGAGGATTCTATGGTATCGGTATTGAGAAACCTTGAGTCTCAACCTATGAAAGGACTTCATTCTTTTAGAGTTGCATTGGAAGTAAAGAGAAGCATGATCGGAAAGAAATGTATATGTTGAAGGGAGTCTCTAAGCAACCCCCTTGATACTCTGGTGAGACTGCATCGAGGTGAACTTTTTTTGTTGCCAAGACCTTGAATGTTGTCCCCTCGACATCCCAATGGGAGGTTTGGGACTCTTATTGGTAGGAGTGGAGAACATCACTGAGGCATAAAATGTAGTCCCCTTGATGTGCCAATGGAGTGGAACCATAATGCAATGTTAATTTGGGACTAGTCATCGTGGAAGGTGATGTTAGTTGTATGATAGTGGTGACATGGATGTTACATTGGTGATGGGGACCATAAGTAATGCTATGCACTTCATTTGTGGTACTTCTATGTATCGATGGAAGGTGTTATGCCATCCCCTTGATAATCTGATAGGAGGTGTTAATAGAAGTAAGCAACCTGCACATCAAGGTAATAGTAAGAGTATAGAGGGACATGGTTCTATGTCTCCTCGATATTCTGATATGAATTTATTGGAAGTTGAAGGTAATGACACTGAATTAGATAAAAATATGTGGCATGAAGCTATTATTTAATTAAACATAGCTGTTGTGAATCAACCTATTCATTGGCTAGATGATTTCAACCTGAAGGCAATAATTGAATTCTCTGATAACCATGTAACTGCTTGTATTATCTCAATACTCGATTGGTCGATGAGGCGGTACTATGACAATGTAGGTTAAGCCAACCTAAATGAGGAGATAGATAAATTGGTGAATCATATTGAACATAGTAGTATAGTTTATTGCATTGTAACAAATAAAGAGGGCGGTTGGTTGAAGATCAAAGTAATGCTACTGAATTGATTTAGTCAATCAACACCTAAAAGAGCATAGCTCTACAACTTGTATGTTATTGATATTTTTATTGTAATACAAGTGATCTTTGCTTTGGTGTGTGGGTTTTTTTGCAAAAGGGTTTTCCCACATAAATCTGGTGTTTATTCTATGTTGATGTTTTTTTTTTCTATTATGTTATTCATGTGCACTTAAATAAACTGTAATTGCAAAGTTTTAAGTGATTTTCTATATCTTTCTCTTGAAGATTAGCACTAGGGAGGTGTATTCAACATTCTACTTTCCTTTCAAATTTAGGGTATCTACATTTTCCCCCTCTTTGATAGAATGTGATTTGAGCAAATGTTGTATCAAGGAAAATTAAAAAATTCTTGCTCAAGAGTTTCCCTAGTAAGCCCTAGTGATGGTGGGATAGCATGGTACCTATTGTAAAGATGGTTATCATTGTACCAAAAGATTGACTTGTTAATGCCTGATACAACCATTGGATTTATACAAGATCCAAGATCCACAGGAGGCGATTAAACCATGTCACAAAGCCTGAGCATCGTACTAGCCCACACAAAGGACAACAAGGGCGACACCTTGCAACAATCCCCCCAATGCAAGCAAGGGGTTTGAACCTATGACCTCTGCTCTAATACCAATTATTGTAAAGGCGACTGTCATTGCACCAAAAGATCGACCTATTAATGCCTGATACAACTATTGGATTTATACCAAATCCATAGGAGGTGGTTAAACCATGTCATGAATCCTAAGCACCACGCTAGACCATGCCAAGGAGACCAAGGGCATTCCATAGCCCAATTTTATTGCATAATTTATTATAATATGGTAAATTGAATTATTGAAGAAATTCAATATATATTAAATGGAAATTTTAGAATTTTCAAAAATAGATTGAAAGAAATTGACTGATGTTGAGTATGCGAACTTTTGAAATTATCTTATATGTTATCAAGAATTGAACATTACTGATAAATTTGCAAGTGCGAGTGTGTGTAATTACAGGGTGACAGGTTGAAGGATGAGAGCATGGTTGAAATAGGATTGTTTAGCCGGATCGAATGGTAAGCCAGTTGGAATCTGGGTACACACACCATAAATTATATGACGGCTTGCATTTGAACTATTTTTGCATATATAAAAGAATGTAATTGCATGGCTTGAATTATTTCAGTGATTGAAAATGAATGGCTTGTAGATTAAATTGTCTACCTAAACTATGTGTTTTAAAGAAAATGAAAGTACATATTTTAAAGAATGATTAAAAGGATAAGAGTTTCATTATGTGAAATTAAGTAAAAATAAATCACTTTTAGTTCATATATATATGGATGCTCAAGATGAAATTAAATTTCCTTAATTAATTAAATGATAGCATATGGATCTTATAAGCTCCTTCAAACAAACAATCTACACTTGAATATATATATATATATACATGTATTTAGATAAATGTGAATACATACATATATGTATAAATAAATAAATATATATATATATATATAAACACAAAATGAAGAACGAATATAGTAAATATGAATGAAGTAATATAAATACATATATATATATACATATACATATTTATATTATTATTGAATTTAATTCGATAACCGGTGATATCTTAAATTGGACTTTATAAAAATCAAACAAAAATATTGAAGGAAACCCACAATGGACGTGGGCCTACCATAAACATTATGGAAATATTCAAAAAAATAGTGTTCTGTGGCTATGATAGAAAATCCATAACGGAAATTCCCCTACCTACATGCAATGAAAACATTGTTTCCATTTTAGAATTGATATCTGGGAGAAAGGATGGAAATTGGAATTCAACTGGCAACAAAGAAAAAAAGCATATAAGAGCTCGTAGAAGTGGAAAAATCATAGGAGAGCTTCACCAAAAAGCTCAATTATTAAGGTAAATCAGTTTCTTTAGAAACAATTTTGATTTCATTATCATTTACATAACATGCTTATGGTATTCTCTGCATTCTATTGAAAAATTTGATAGCACAGTAAATATGTAATCTATCTATCTGTGTTGTTTCAACCTTGATCCAAATGATGTGCAATATCAATCACCTTTTTGTGGTTGCATGGCCTATGGCTTGCCTTGCATGATAAGTAACCTAAGTTAGAGCCTTATTGGTTAGCCTATAGAGCTAGGCCAAGGCTTGGAGCCATTAAAGATGCAATTGTCACTTAAGCTTTCACAATGATGCTAGCCATGTTATGGCTATCAGAATTTCATTCTAGTCAAATGTCTATTTTAATGTGTTTAACTTTGTAGAGGATCAATTTTCGATCCTATGGGAAGGGGTCTAATCCCATATATTTTCTTTCAAATGTATCGCCTTTCCATTATTGGCTAGGCTGATAATGGTAAAAGGGCTAAAACCATTGTTGAGAATGTGTTAAATATTTGCATATTGATCTCGCCATTGTTCAGAAGGAATGATTAAGTTTGGGACTCATTAAACCCATGTAAGGTTTGATCTTCATGATCGACATGCTATTTCTTTGAAATAGATACAAAAATATGAGTTTGCATGTTGAAATATATATGGTATAAACCCAACAAGCCTTTATAGGTAAACTTGAATACAACCTTTGATTTGCTAAGAAAGAAATGTACCAGTCACGTAATGGGTAGTCACTCCTAGAGTGACTAGTGAGTACTTTATTAATGTCCTTGAAAGGCATGGGTTAAGTTAGGAACCTTGATAAACTTCAGAGTTATGTTCCTTGACCTTATGGTTGCTCAATTTCAATTCGACGAGTATGTCAAATCAATTTAATTATAATTCTTATGTAGTTACTCATGAATTTTTAGTATTAGTTATGTTTTCGAAATGATGAATAATGGACATTTTGTTAGCCTAATTTGTTAGAGAAAATTTAATGGATTTTCTTGAAAATGATAGATGAGATAGCTGTAGACAATATTGTGACTGGAAAAACAACATTGTACATTATCTATTCATTGTAAGATAACCTCGTTCTGTTAGAAACAGTGAGCATTAAGTTATAATGTTATCATTTAATATCTAAATAGCTTGAAACAACATTAAGTAAATGTAAATAGAGAATGTTATGTAGGAAATGACAATGTTTGTCATAAAATGTAACTGTTAAGTCTGAAATAGCATTATATATTAATGTAAATAGTGAATATTATGTTACAAACAACATTGATTTGTTATAAAGTTATCTTTGTAGCTGAAAATAGTCTTGTTCTTTAAACTGTTTAGCTAAAACAACATTAAATAAATGTAAAATGTGAACATTCTCTATGAAACAACTTGTCTTATAACTATTAAGTAGTAAATAGTACTGGTTTTGTTAAAAATGATGAATGTTCATATGTAAACAACAATGTTAGAGTATCACAGTTTTGTGAGAATGCAAAAGAAACAACATTATGTGTGAAATTGTTAATAAAGACTTATTTTGAATTCTTAGTTTGACAATAGAAATGTCAAATGGAATATATTTTAATGATTCCAAATCTGATTTAATTATTTAATTCAAAATGCATGCACAAATCAAAACTTAAGTAGGCACATATATGTGTATGCACATAGACTTTGTCTATGTACATACACATACCTTTTTTTGCTTTTAATTCATTTTGAAATGAAAAATGCTTATGATGAAAAGTAAATATGAGTCAAGAGAATGATACAAATGATCGTTGAATCACTCTATTTAAATCATGTATTTGATTTCTATTTAAATCGTAAAATTAGTAATCCAATTTCTTCTTTTTGAAACATATGTGAGAAGAATATACTTGAATGAAATAGTGATACCTAAGTAGACTAGAGGACCTTAGCGTAGATGTTGCTAGAGGGTAGATAGTTTTTATGAGATGTATTGTAGAAAGTTTCCTTCCGAGATGGGTGCCAAAATGGAGTTTAGAGAGTATAGGTTTTCTTTACCAGAACCTATTGTTTGTTGTTGTTGTAGCACATTTATTATGCTTTGCCTAGAAATATAGTTCATTTTGTATGTATGAACTCTGTGATATCACTCTTTGCCATTCCTAGCATAGATCTTGCATTTTCTTTTCTAACTTGTAGATAGAAATTACATGGTGATGTATGGGAACACACCAGATTCCACCATGTAGATTGTTCTCTTACTAAACTTTTTTGTGTAGGGTCAGGCATTCTTCAAGTTGGGAGAATTCCAGGGAAGCATAAGCTTCATGGTTGGGCGACAAAGTGCTTCAACCATGTTCTCTTCCACTAGTGGAGACAAATGTCAAAGAATAACCTTAGTATACAAGACTATTTTAGTCTAAGATATAAATTCATGTAATAAAATCATGTATTTGATGTAAAGTGTACAATGTAATGACTTTGCGGCCTTAGGATCCAAGTCAAACTTGATATTGTAATTTGACTTTTGAAGTGAATATATGAATCATTGACTCATTTTAAATGAACATGTGTAGCTATGATTGACTTTAGCCACTAGTTATGTCATTTTAATTTGGAATATATTCATGTGTCATTTACAGTAATGTTAATTAAGTAATAAGTTAGGAAGGGTTATTACATTTGGTATTAGAGCTTAGGGTTCAACTCTAGGCCTTTTGAGTCTACCATAGTTTGACTAGGGATAGTTGACCCTTGACCAAAAATTTAGTTGTCTTGAGAATTGATCGAACCTAGATTGAATGTAGGTATGGGAAGGTCAAAGGCAGGATGAAGGAAAGGGAAAACTATTAGAACCTCACATAATAATGATGAAAAGGAATAAAACACCAAGATGGAGGTTCAATAAAAAATTTGCAATGACGAAACTCTAGCTTAGTCCCTTACATGACTCAAGCTAGAGAGAGGCTTGAAGATTGAGAAGTGAACACTTAAGATCAAAAATCTTTCCACAATCTGGGACTACCCTCTAGGGTGTGGACCCAATGCACCCTTGTTGACTAAAGTGGAAAAAGAGAGCATGTGTGCTCAACCATCCTCTTATGTAAAGTTTGATGTAAATTCATATGAGGACCCAAAGGAATGTCCTCTTTTTGATGACAAGAAATAAGAATGATGTAACTAAATAAGGTTCTATTGAATCACCTTTAATATAAATAAAATCAAATAATAATTTTTTTGGCATGTTCAAATGAAGGACTCCAAAACATGTGTATTATGCATCAATTTGTATGTCTTTTAGAATAAGGGATATATGAATATAAAAATTTATGTGATGTAGAATAAGAATGTTTATTCATAGAACCCTATGTTGAGATGCAATAAATGTGAATGTGTTGCAGGATAAGTGTGGGATGCAATGGTGAACACCAAGAAAGAGATGGGTGGTAGTAGTTTTGATAACAAACCTAACAAGAGGCTAGAGGAAATTCTAGAGCTTCTAAATTGGTAAGAGTCTTGCATGGATCATATAGAGCAAGAAGTCTGAGTGGCACATGAGGACCAAGACCATGGGAATGCAGAATCCAATCAAGGAGATGGTGGTCTAGGGGTAGGTCCATGAGGATGAATTGAGGAAGAGCTTGGGAAAGACCTAAAACGAGTAGCACCACTCAAGTTTGATGGTAAGTCTATCGGAGCAGGAGATGAGGGTTTAATTACAAAGATGGAAAAATAATTTAGGTTCTAGAACTTTTCTAAATAGATTAAGGTGGCATGGGATACGTATCAACTCTTAGGTGAAGTAGCAACTTGGTGGGATAATGAGAAGTTAGAACAAAAACTTTAGCTTAGTAAGATCACTTGGGAACTCTTCCTCCAATATTTTAGGAAGAGATGGTTACCAAAACTTTTCTTTGACAAGAAAGTGATGGAGTTTCAAATTTTAACCTAGGGGAACATGACTATGATCCAGTATTGGGAAAAGTTCACCAACCTATTGAAGTATGTGCAATAGTATCAAGGAGATGAATGTTTCCATATTCAAAAATTCATAATGGGAATGAGACCCCACATAGGAGTTGAGGTGGATATGCATGAACCTCAAACCATGAATGAAGTCTCCTAAAACCCACCAAATAGGAACATAAACTATAATAGTTATCCAATCTTCATAGTGACTCCAATTCTAAGTCTCAGTATGGGAAAAAGAATTTTCATAAAGGAGACAAGAGCCATCAAATCAATAATATCATGAGGGGAAGTGAGTCGTAGGAGAAGGGTGAAGATGGTGATGGTGGAAAGAAAAAGAAGGCAAAGAAAGGCAAGGGTAAAGACAACCATAAGTAGAAGGGCTTTAGAGAGGACAATCCAGGAGGTGGAAAAGGACCCCGAGATGGATGTTATACTTGTGTAGGCAATAATTATTCTTTGAAATGTCCTCAATAGTCAAATTCATGGAAGGAAGCTACCAATAGACCCAACATCACCAGGTCCATGTTGTAGTGGATAACAGACAGGAAGAGTATTATGCTTTTCCAATTCAGTTGATGGGTAATCTCTATGGCCAATCTATCTCTATCTTAATTGATATTGGAGCTACTGAATGTTTTATAGATCCTAGAATAATATCCAAGATACCCACTAGACCTAGATACATGGAAAAGTCATGGACATTCCAATATGGTAATCAAGTAGAGTAGAGGGTAGATACCTATCTATTTTGCAGTGAGTTAGAGATTCCAACCTTTCAAACTCAAATCAACTTGTATGGGGCACCTTGAGGATCATATGATGTAATTTTGGGAATAAATTGGTTAACCTAGCATAAGGCTTTAGTGAACTGTGAGGATAACATGGTCAACCGTTTGGATGATTTTTGAAACCTAGTCGAGGTTTGTGGAATGCAAAGACCCTTATAGATTAGATAGATTTTTGCAATGCAGCTCAAGAAGGCTCATCAAATGTGGTGTGAAATTTATGTTGTGCATGTTAGTAAACTTGACAACGAGGAACCATATTTAGATGAATACCCTATTCTCAAGGAATTCCAAGATGTATTCCCTAAAGAACTTATCAAGTTGCCTTCGAAGTGGGAATTCAACTTTTCTATCGACCTTGTTCCAAGAGCTGAGCCTCAATCCAAGTCACCCTATCAAATGACCACCACAAAAATCTATGAGTTGAATGCCCAATTAATGGAATTTCTAGAAAAAGGGATTATAAGACCCAATGTATCTCCTTGGGGAGCATCTGTTATCTTTGTGAAAAAGAAGGATGGAACTTTGCATCTATGTATAGATTATCAAATGTTGAGAAAGGTGACCATCAAGAACTAGTATCCACTCCCGATGATTGATGAGTTGTTTGACCAAATGCAAGGAGTGACGGTGTTCTCCAAAATTGATCTTAGGTCAGGGTACCATTAGTTGAGAATTAAGGAAGAAGATATTCCAAATACTACATTTAGAACTTGCTATGGAAATTATAAGTTCATAGTGGTACCTTTTGGTTTGACTAGTGTACCAAAAGCTTTTATGAACCTCATGTTCATAGCATATTCAAAGATTACTTAGATGACTTTGTTCTGATCTTCATTGATGACATTCTACTCTACTCAAAGACTATTGAAGAGCATGATGGAAATTTGAGGATAGTTTTTTAGCAATTGAGATAAAGGAAACTCTTTGGGAAGTTGTCTAAGTGTTCATTCTATTAGGATAGGGTGCACTACCTAGGCCATAACATTTTAGTTGAAGGAGTTTTTTTAGACCCCGAGAAGATCAAGGTGATTGTGGAATGGCCAGTGCCTTAGAACATATCAGAAGTTTGTAGCTTCATGGGCCTCACAAGATACTATAGGAAGTTTGTTGCAATGGTTCTCCTAGATTGCATCTCCTATTACTTCACTCCAAAGGAAGGGAATGTGGTTTGAATGGGTTGAGAAATGTGAGCATGCATTCCAACTCCTGAAGGAGAGGCTCACAACAACACCAGTGTTAACCATCCTTGATCCTAATGGGAGATTCACAGTAATCACAGATGCTTCAGAAGGGGGATTGGGAGCAGTATTAATGCAATATGGATAAGTGGTAGCATATGAATCAATGAATCTCAAGCAACATGAAGTGAACTATGTGCCTCATGATTTAGAATTGGCCATGATAGTTCATGCCTTATATATGTGGAGGCATTACCTTTTGGGGAAGCCGTTTGAAGTCAAGACAAACCACTTGGGATTGAGACACATATTCACCCAACCAAACCCTAATGCATGACAGAGAAGCTAGTTGGAATTCCTTAGTGAGTATGACTTTGGAATTGAATGCATAAAGGGAAAAGAGAACAGAGTGGTTGATGCTCTTAGTAGACAAATACATATGGAAGCCATGATCTCAACAAGGTCTAACTTGAGATAGAAGGTGATTCAGAATCTGCTAGGGGATGAGCATTATGAGAGAGTGAAGAGCACCCTGGTAGTGAATCCTTTAGATCATCATTTTGATGTGTATGAGATTTAACCGAATGGTATTTTGATATATCAAAGAACAATGTATATTCCTAACTCTAGAGAGCTGAGGAAGTTAGTTTTAGAAGAGGTTCACAATGTTCCTTATTCATAACACCCCAGAGTATCCAAGATGATCACAGAGTTGAAGACTCTGTATTTTTGGCCTAAACTCAAGAAGGATGTAGTGGAATACATAGTCAGATGCTTAGAGTTCCAATGAGTAATGGTTGATCATGCACATCTAGCTAGGTTACTGTATCCTTCATGACATACTTGAGTACAAATGGAAGGTGATCAATATGGATTTTGTACAAGGGTTGTTGTTGAGCAAGAACAAGCATGATGCTATCTTGGTTGTGATTGATAAGTTGACTAAGGTTGCACACTTCATTCCAAGAAACCTTAAGGATGGATCATTGACCTTGGCTAAGAAATTTGTTCACGAGATCTTCCACTTACATGAAGTGCCAAAGACTATCATTTCTAATAGGGACACATGGATGACCTCAAGGTTTTGGATGACCTTGAATGCTACATTAGGGAACAAACTAAATTTTAGCTTGGCTTATCATCCTTAGACTGACAAGCGGACAAAGAGGGTGAATTAGGTAGTCGAAGATCTCCTCCAAATGTATTGTATGTACCAACAATATAGGTGGGAAGAATATTTTCCTTTCATAGAGTTTGCTTACAACAACTCTTATCATACATCCTTAGGCATGGCACCGTTTGAAGCTCTATATGGGTAGAAGTGTCATACCCCCATCAATTGGGATAAGTTGGAGGACATGATCATAATAGAATGTGAAATGCTTAAGGAAATGGAAGAAAAAATGAGAGTCATTAAGAGTATATTGAAGGAGGTGGCAGACCAACAAAAGAGTTATGCCAACAAGAACCGAACTCTTAGAAAGTTCGCAACTTGGGATAAATTTTTCTTGAGAGTTAAACCTCATAAAATTTCTATTACTTTTGGAAAGTCTTCCAAGTTGGCCCCAAGATATGTGGGACCATTTGAAGCCTTGGAATTGATTAACCCAATTGCTTATAGACTAGCCCTACCACCTGCTCTGGCTCAACTTCATAATGTGTTTCATGTTTCCTTGCTTAATCCATATCATCCTAATGTGACTCATGTGCTTGATTGGCAATCCTTGTAGGTACATGATCTAGGAGTGGTGCTAGTGGAACCCATTAGAAGCTTGGATAGACACAATGTTAAGTTGTAGAGCAGAGATATTGCTCAATTTAAGGTCCAATGGGACCAATACTCAGAGGATAGTGCTACTTGGGAGGATGAAAAAGAAATAGAATGTTGCTTTCCACATTTTCTTTCTTGAGAAAGAGACTTCAATAATTTTGCTTAAATTTTTTTGGATTGAGATACTATGATATTCCATGCTTTAATTTTGATGAGATGTTGAAATAGACATATAAAATTTTATGTAATGTTGAAATAGAAATATAAAAAATTTGATGTGATGTTGAAATAGACCTATATAATTTGATGAGATGTTGAAATAGACATGTATGCTCAAATTTGACATGATGTTCTTTTTTCGATTTACTAGACATTGAGAGGATGTCTCTTCCAAGAGGGGAAGGATGTCATAACCCAATTTTATTGCATCTTTATTATAGTATGGTAAATTGAATTATTGAAGAAATTCAATATATATTAAATGGAAATTTTGGAAATTTCGATTGAAAGAAGCTGACTGATGTTGACTATGTGAACTTTTGAAATTATCTTATATGTTATCAAGAATTGAAAATTACTGATAAATTTGCAATTGCAAGTGTGTGTAGTTGTAAGGTGACAGGTTGAAGGACAAGAGCATGGTTGAAGTAGGATTGTTTAGCCAGATCATTGGTAAACGAGTTGGAATCTAGTGCACACACCACAAATGACATGATGGCTTGCATTTGAACTATTTTTGCATCTATAGAAGAACTTAATTAAATTGCTTGCATTATTTTAGTGATAAAAAATAAATGGCTTATAGATCAAATTGTCTACCTAAACTCTGTGTTTTAAAGAAAATGAAAATATGTATTTTAAAGAATGATTAAAAGGATAAGAGTTTCATTATGTGAAATTAAGTAAAAAGAAATATCTTTTAGTATATATATATATATATATATGGATGATCAAGATGAAATTAAAGTTCCTTAATTAATTAAATGATAGCATATGGAAGTTATAAGCTCCTTCAAACAAACAATCCACACATGAATATATATATATATATTTATACATGTATGCAAATAAATGTGAATACATACATATACATGCATATATATACAAAATGAAGAACGAACATAGTAAATATGAATGAAGTCATAGACATACATATAAATATATATTATATATATACATATATATGTGTATACATATTTATATTCTTATTGAATTTAATTCAATAATCAATGATATCCCAAATTGAATTGTGTATAAATCAAACAAAAATATTGAAGATGACCCACAAAGGATGTGAAACTACCATAAACATTATGTCAATATTTAAAAAGATAGTGGTTGAAGGATATGACAGAAAATCCATAATGGAAATACCCCCAGCTGCATGCAATGAAAATATTGTTTCCTTTTTAGAATTGATAGCTAGGAGAAAAGATGGAAATTAGAATTCGACTAGCAGCAAGGCAAAAAGCAGAGAAGATCTTGTAGAAGTGGAAAAATTAGAGGAAAGCTTCACCAAAAAGATTGATTATTAAGGTAAATCGGTTTCTTTAGAAACAAGTTCGATTTCATTATCATTTACATAACATGCTTGTGGTATTCTCTGCATTCTGTTGAAAAATTCGATAGCATAGTAAATATGTAATTTTTCTGTCTATGTTGTTATGACCTTGAGCAGAATGATGTGTAATATCGACCACCTTTTCTGGGTTGCATGGCCTATGACCTGCCTTGCATGAGAAGTAACCTAAGTTAGAGCCTTATCAGCTAGCCTACAGAGTTAGGTTGAGGCTTGGAGCCATTAAAGATGCGACTGTCACTTAAGCTTGCACAATGATACTAGCCATGTTATGGCTATCAGAATTTCATTCAAATAAAAATGTGTATTTTGATGTGTCTAACTTTATAGGGTATCGATTTTTCAATCCTATGGGAATGGGTATAATCCCCTATGTTTTCTTTCAAATGTATTTCCTGTCCATTATAAGTTGGGATGATAATGGTAAAAGGGCTAAAACTATTGTTGAGAATGTGTTAAATATTTGTATATTGATGTCGCCATTGTTTAGAAGGAACGATAGAATGATTAAGTTAGGGATTCATTAAACCCATGTAAGGTTCGATCTTCATGATCAACAGGCTATTTCTTTGAGATAGATACAAATATGAGTCTGCATGTTGAAATATATGGTATAAACCCAACAAGCCTTTATGGGTAAACTTGAATACGACCCTTGATTTTCTAAGAAAGAAATGTACTAGTCACGTAAAGGGTAGTCATTCCTAGAGCGACTAGTGAGTGCTTTATTAATAGCCTTGAAAGTCACGGGATAAGTTAGGAACCCCGATAAACTTCAGAGTTATGTGTTGGAGTTAAAATGACACTGAGAGGGGGGGGTGAATCAGTGTCTTAACAGATTTGACCAATTTTCACAAATTCAAAAACTATAGCTCATATTTTATCTCAATATACTTTGATTAATGCATTCATGAGTTGAATGTAATCATTCATAAACATAATTGAGAAAAGTAAAAGCCAAACAGTGAACTAAAATAATCAACAACACAGTAAAGCAAAGGGAACTCAGAAGAACAAGGAGACTCAAGATTTTACCGAGTGGAAAACCCTCCTAGGGTATAAAAACCACTCCCAAAATTCCTTCCAGGCTTAATCTTTTAAACAAAAGTTCACAATGCCTTATAGGCTGATTTTTGAGCACCCACTCAAGGAGCACCAACCCCTCAAATTATACATCTGAACAATAAAAATGTCTCAGAGGATCTCTCTGCTTTCAGTCAAGCTCATACCTCTCTGTTTTCCTCATCTACCTAATACATTTTGATACAGCCAAAGAACAATATTCCCAAATTACAATTAGAGAGATTTTACCATTTTCAACACTGGTATTTATTTACATTTCAAGTATGTCTGTTAAGAAGAAATCTTCAAAAAGCATTTTTCACAAGATTCTTAAATTCTCTTGCTAATTTTTGAATATGAGGCTGAATAATGAGAGTCTGTCGATGATGATAAAAATCAAGAGTAATGCTTATCCAGAGAGCTGCAAATCATCCATTATTTCAAAAATGCAACAGCTCAAAAAGAAGCTTAATGAATATTCTGTTATGTAACCATTCTAAGATTTGATGCCAATCCATGATGACGACCACAATGTTTTGAGTCTTCGTAAACTATTCCCTGAGACAACCAAAAAGTTTTTCCGAAGGAAATTGCACTACCAAACATTCCTCTTAGTTAATGCTTTCGCCATGAGCCATCAGAGTTGGGAAGAACACATAGCAAACACATCATGTCTCATAGATAGGCTTCCTTAGAGTATTATCCATTCGCTGAGACATAAGGAAACTTCTCGCCGAGATTTACTTTTGTTTCATTCACTATCGCTATGACCAAACGATATCGGAGAGACTTCTTGTAGACTTCATAATGTTTTTTCTAGAGTCACTTCATACACATTTTTTTTGTGACAATTCAATACCTATGCCGAAGGCCTTTTTCATTTCCAAGTCGCCGTGACAATACATAGTCGGGGAGACACTATATAGACTGCCCCTTGTTTTACCAAAACATCTCGAGCTCACCCTAGATCGCCAAGACAGTATCAATCTCACACCGATGGAGATCTTTGTTCTATCGGTGAGACACAAGGTATTCATTAAGACCATAATCCAAAGAAAATATCTCTCACCGATGAGCCTTTGATAGAAACCCCTTGTGTGATGTCGCTATGATAGAACAAATCCTATGCAGACAAAGTTCTTTTGTGTTCCATTGGTGAGACCAGAGGTCACTCGCTGAGACCTCATGCCGAAAACCTTTAACTCTTACCGATAAGCCTTTTGTGCCAAGTCGGTAAGACACCACGAGATCGCCATGACATTTCATCGAAGCTATAACTCTCAACGATGAGATGTTTCATTGCATGGTCAGTGAGACAATATGAATCGCTAATACCTCAGCCCGATGGCCAAACTCATGCTGATATGCTTCTCCAAATGTAGGTCGGTAAGACATCAAATATTCGATGAAACATTACACCAAAGACGATTTCCTTTGCCTATAGAGATCACTTTCAGTCACTAAAAGAAAAGACAAGTCTTGCCAAAATAATCTTTCTTGTGTTGGTCACCAAGACATAAAATGCTCGATGAAACCACATGCCGATAGGGATTTCTTATGCTGAAGAACCACGTTATGAGTTAGTCAGTGAGACCTAACTCATTCAGTAAGACCTCCCAGTGGTGAACACAACTCATGTCGATAGACCTTTCCACTGTCACCGAAACAAAAGTGAAGTCTTGCCAACAACAGCCTGTATGATAAATTCATTCAACATGACATCTTAAAAGTCTGGCCGATAGGCAACTCAGACATTTCAAAGTGGATTAGGGAGACCCTAACATTCTCACACCAATATGAGTAAGCTCGAAAGAGAAACAACCAATACCTGTGATATGCAAGGAGAACCATCCAGAGACAAATCATCAATGAGAACAAACTGTAAACACAACTGGGATTCAACAAACTCCCCCTTTGTCCTTGATGGAAAAACACAAAAAACTCTCCCCCTTTTTGCCTCAAGGCAAAGAATAGAAGAACACAATAGAGAAGCCAACCAAAATACCATGAGAAACAGCTGCAAAAAAAATAGTAACAGGGCAGCAACCAAGATTGTAGGAGAGTTGTAAGTGAATCAAAACATATAACATGCTCCCCCTACGCCAATGCAAGGAAAATAAAAGAAGTAAAGATTGAGAGATAACTCCCAATCAAAGTCTCAACCTTTCAAATAACTCTTTAGCTAAGGGCTTAGTAAAAATATCAGCCACCTGATCTTGAGAGCCAACAAACTGTAAGTAGACTTCATTAGCCAAAACCTTTTCTCGAAGAAAGTGAAACTTGATAGTAATATGTTTAGTACGAGAGTACAAAACATTATTTTTGGAGATACTTATCGCACTTGTGTTATCACAAAGAATAGACACAGGTTTAGGAATTCCAATACCCATATCAGATAGAGTTTGACTCATCCAAAGAACTTGAGTATAGCATGAAGTGGCAGCAATGTATTATGCTTCAGCAGTAGAGATAAAAATAGATTCTTGTTTCTTGCTGTGCCATGCCACTAAATGATCACCAAGAAAGAATGCAGTACCACTAGTGCTTTTCCTATCATCCAAACAACCAGCCCAATCAGCATCAATATATGTAATCAATGAAAAATTATTGCTTCTAGGATACCAAAGACCATAATTAAGAGTGCTCTGAATATATTTAAAAATCCTTTTAACAACAGTGACATGGGATTCTTTAGGTGATGCCTGAAACCGTGCAACAGTGCAAACTGCCTGCATAATGTCAGGTCTAGAGGTAGTTAAATATAATAGACTGCCAATCATTGATCTATATTCAGTTTGATTTGTATTAGGGGAATCATCAACCTTAGTAAGTTTGCATCCAGTAATCATTGGAGTGCTAACTGGATGGCATTCATCAATCTAAAATTTCTTAAGCATCTCTCTAACATACTTGGTTTGATAAAGAAATATCCCATTTTCACGTTGAGATATTTGAAGACCCAAGAAGAAATTTAATTCTTCTAATAATGACATTTCAAATTCAGATTCCATTAGCTGAGAGAATTTTTTACTTAATGTAACATTGTGTGCAACCAAAGATAGTGTCATCAACGTAAATTTCAACAACTAGAATATCAGAACCTTCAGTTTGAACATAAAGATTGCTATCTACTCCTCTAACAAAACCATTTGAAAGCAAATGACTGTCAAGCCTAGAGTACCAAGCTCTAGGTGCTTGGTTTAAGCCATAGAGGGCCTTTTTCAATATGTAAACATGATCAGGCTTATCTTTGCACATAAATCCTTCAGGCTGTTCAACATAAACCTCTTCATCTAAATAGCCATTTAAAAAAGCATTTTTTACATCCATTTGATAAACAGTAAAGTCTTTATAAACAGAATAAGCCAAGAATATTCTAATAGATTCTAATCTAGCAACGAGTGCAAAGGTTTCACCAAAAATCAATACCTTCTTGTTGAGCATAGCCTTTGCAGACAAATCTTGCTTTGTTGTGAATGACATTACCATTTTCATTAAGCTTGTTTCTGTATATCCATTTGCCTCCAATGACATTATTGTCATCTGGTCTTGGGACTAGCTCCCAAGTCTGATTTTTCTCAATTTGATCAATTTCTTCCTGCATAGCATTAAGCCAACATGAGTCTGTGAGAGCTTCATGAAAATTTTTAGGCTCAAACTGAGTAACTAGACAGAAAGCTATTTGTGCCTTTTCATCCTATTTTGTAGCCTTTCTTCTAGTTTGAACTCCTGCATTTTTATCCCCAATAATCTGATCTTTGGGGTGATATTTAGCTAGGGATTTTGATGCAACTCCTTCAAGACTTGTTGTTTCATTTCTAGGGCTTGCTGACTTAGTTCCTTATGAAATTATTTCTAGTTCAAGTTCTTCTTCCTCATTATCCTACAAAGATTCAACATACAAATGTGGTCTTTCATCAAATTTTACATTAACAACTTCAACAATCTTATTAAGCCTTTTGTTAAGGCATTTATAAGCTTTGTTGTGAGTTGATTATCCCAAAAAGATACCCTCATCACTCTTTGATTGAAAGCTCCCAAGGTTATCATCATCTTTCTTGATAAAACACTTACTTCCAAAAATTTTGAAGTGTTTGACAGAAGCAATTTTTCCATACCAAAGTTCATAAGGAGTGTGCTTAGATTTTACCCTAAGTTGCACTCTATTCAAAATGTATACAACTGTATGAACAACTTCTTTCCAATACATATCAGACAACTTAGCTTCATCTAGCATGGTTCTAGCCATTTCTTTTACAGTTCTATTCTTACGTTCAACTACCTCATTTTGTTGAGGTGTTTTTGTTGCAGCATACTATCTTTTAATGCAATGTTGTTCACAGTAATCAATATACTCTTGAGAGGTGAACTCACCTCCTTTGTCAGATCGCAGACATTTAAGTTTCAAATCAGATTCCTTCTCAACCAATTTACGGAAGATTTTAAACCTTTCAAATGCTTCTGATTTGTGCTTAAGAAATGTGACCCAAACCATTCTAGTATAATCATCCACAAACAACATAAAGTACCTTTCACAATTAATAGACCTTGTTTTGGTTGGTCCACATAAATCAGTGTGCACAAGTTGTAAAGGTTTTGAAGAAGAATGTTCTTTTGTTTTGAAGCTGATTTTAGTTTGTTTACCACTTAGACATTCTTTGCACACAAAATTTTCTGGCTTGTTAAGGATTGGTAAACCTCTAACATTCTGATTCTTACTTATTCTAACCAGATTTTCAAAGTTTATGTGTCCTAATCTTTTATGCCATAACCAGCTTTCTTCAATTTGGCTCATTAAACACATACCTTGATTATTGTCATTGCTTGATGTGTCGAGAAGATTGTACACATTTCCTTTTATCCTCCTTCTAGCTGCAATGGCCTTTCTGAGCTTGTTCTTAATCTCACATCCCTGCGAAGTGAAAAGAACATGATAACCACTATCACAGATTTGACTAACACTTAGAAGATTGTGCTTGAGACCTTCCACATAGTACACATTATAGATAGGAGTGTCTTCACTCAGAAGAAGTGAGCCTCTACCTTTAATTTGAATACCAGAGTTATCACCAAACTTAACATAACCACCTACATAATCTTCAAGATTTATAAACTTATCCTTGTCGCCAATCATATGGTTAGAACATCCACTATCCAAGACCCATAAGTCCTTTTTCTTGGAATAAAAAGTTGTTTGAACCAACATAGTTTGCTGATGCTCAATGTTGTTGACAGTCTTAGGTTTCCAAACCTTTTTAATTTTTTGCTGTTTAGATTGCAGATTAGTTCTGCACTGTTTGACAGAATGTCCCAAAGTATTGCATTTAAAACATCTGATCTGTCTTACAAAACCATAGTGTTGCCTAAGACCAAACCTGGGTATTCTAGGATTGATAAGCCTGCAAGTGCTCACCTTATGGCCAAATTTGTTGCAGAAAAACAATAACCATAGAAGAAAGGATTGACTTTGTATGAAGATCTATTACCTCTTAAAGACTGAACATGATCTTTACCAAATTCTGAGTGGTTTGAACCTGAACCTTTGACTTCATAAGAGGGGTTTTGTTTTTCATGGTCAATTGAGCATTCACCCTTTTCATAACCAACACCATTTTTATCTTTGTACATCTTCTGCTTGCTGAGCATCTCATTCAGTTTTAGAGTGCTTTCATATTTTTCAATTTCCTTCCTAAGATAGACTACTTCTTGTTCCAGTTTTTGAATTTCTTGATCTTTGCAGCTTACAGTCTCTCGAAGGTAGTCTTCAACTCTTTTAGCTTCTTCAAGCTGAGTTTTCAGAGAGACCATTTCTTGATTTGGTTTATGTTCTTGAGTAAGAACTTGTTTTTTGAGTTTTCTGATCTCTTGTAAAGCACATTTCAGCTCACTTTCAAGATTTACTTCACCTTCTTCAATGTCAATGTTGTTTGTATCATTTTGCTGAGTAATTTCAGCCATGAACAAGGTTTCATCTTCTTCAGTAAGTGAATCTTCAGACTCAATATCAGATTCATCCTTACTAAATAGAATTTTCTTCTTTTTGAAATAGAAGTTTCGATTAGGTTTGAAGGCCTTCTTCATAGGCTATTTTTCAGTTGTCTCATTGTCACAGATTTGATCATCATAGGGACACTTTGCAGAAAAGTGACCTATTTTGCCACAGTTAAAACATTTAAAGGGAAGTTTTCCCTTATATTTTCCTAATCCCTTTTTAAATCTTCTAACAAAATGGGATTCTTTAGAATCAGAAAACTCTGATTCACTTACTTCGACTTTTTCTTTCTTTTCAATGTTAAAGGCAGTTTATTTTCCTATTGAATTTTTTTTGCTACTTCTCATTTCATAGGCAGTAAGTATTCCTTGTAGGCTGTCTACGGTAAGCTTATCAAAGTGTTTCTTTTCTTCTAGGAATGAAACCTTAGATTCAAATTTTGATGGTAAGGTTCTAACAACCTTTACGACCACATCAAATTCATTAACCTCTTGACCTAGACCTTTCATTGAATTGACAACTTCATCAACTCTTAGGAAATATTCAACCACTTTTTCATCATCCTTCATTTTCAACTCCTCAAACTGATGTTTGAGTGTAATAATTTTTGACAGTTTGAATTTCTCATTCCCTTGATATATAGTTTCAAGTTTTTCCTAGATTCCATGAGCAGATTTGCAATGCATGACTTTAATGAACACATATTTAGTTAACCCACACAAGATGGCATGCTTAGCTATGGCATTTGTTTCATACCTCTTTTTTTCAGCAGCATCAGTGGGAATAGATTCTAGAACATTGCAATCATTTAAAACAATGCCCCAAACATCAACATCAAAAGAAACAAGAAAAGCTTCCATTCTAATTCTCTAGAACACATAATCAATTCCATCAAATAACGGAGCTCTGGATACAGAGGCACCGTCTTGAGAATGTGCCATTAAAAACAAACTCCAACACCAAGATCAATCCAAGGTGACTAAAACCTATCAGAGGACCCTACGCTCTGATACCAATAGTTGGAGTTAAAATGAAACTGAGAGGGGGGGTGAATCAGTGTCTTAACAGATTTGACCAATTTTCACAAATTGAAAAACCATAGCTCAGATTTTATCTCAATATACTCTGATTAATGCATTCATGAGTTGAATGTAATAATTCATAAACAGAATTGAGAAAAGTAAAAGCCAAACAGTGAACTAAAATAATCAACAACACAGTAAAGCAAAGGGAACTCTGAAGAACAAGGAGACTCAATATTTTACCAAGTGGAAAACCCTCCTAGGGTATAAAAACCACTCCCAAAATTCCTTCTAGGCTTAATCTTTTAAACAAAAGTTCACAATGCCTTATAGGCTGATTTTTGAGCACCCACTCAAGGAGCACCAACCCCTCAAATTATACATTTGAACAATAAAAATATCTCAGAGGATCTCTCTGCTTTCAGTCAAGCTCATACCTCTATTTTCCTCATCTACCTGATACATTTTGATATAGCCAAAGAACAATATTCCCAAATTACAATTAGAGAGCTTTTACCGTTTTCAACACTGGTATTTATTTACATTTCAAGTATGTCTATTAAGAAGAAATCTTCAGAAAGCATTTTTCACAAGATTCTTAAATTCTCTTGTTGATTTTTGAATATGAGGCTGAATAATGATAGTCTGCCGATGATGATAAAATTCAAGAGTAATGCTTATCCAGAGAGCTGCAAATCATCCATTATTTCAAAAATGCAACAGCTCAAAAAGAAACTTATTGAATATTTTGTTATGTAACCGTTCTGAGATTTGATGCCAATCCATGATGATGACCATAGTGTTTTGAGTCTTCGTAAACTATTCGCTGAGACAACCAGAAAGTTCTACCAAAGGCAATTGCACCGCCAGACATTCCTCTTAGTTAACACTTTCGCCATGAGCCATAAGAGTCGAGAAGAACACATAGCGAATACATCATGTCTCATCGATAGGCTTCCTTAGAGTATCATTCATTCGCTGAGACATAAGGAAACTTCTCACTGAGATTTACTTTTGTTTCATTCACTATCGCTGTGACCAAACGATATCAGAGAGACTTCTTGTAGACTTCATAATGTTTTGCCGAGAGTCACTTGATACACATTGTCGCCGTGACAATTCAATACCTATTCCGAAGGCCTTTGTCATTTCCAAGTTGTCGTGACAATACATAGTCGGGGAGACACTATATAGACTGCCCCTTGTTTTGCCGAAACATCCCGAGCTCACCCTAGATAACCAAGACAGTATCAATCTCACACCAATGGAGATCTTTGTTCTATCGGCAAGACACAAGGTATTTGTTAAGACCATACTCTGAAGAAAATATCTCTCACCGATGAGCCTTTGATAGAAACCCCTTGTGTGATGTCACTGTGATAGAATAGATCCTATTCCGACAAAGTTCTTTTGTGTTCCATCGGTGAGACCAGATGTCACTCGCCGAGACCTCACGCCAAAAACCTTTAACTCTTACCGATAAGCCTTTTGTGCCAAGTTGGTAAGACACCACGAGATTGCCATGACATTTCATCAAAGCTATAACTCTCACCGATGAGATCTTTCATTGCATGGTCGATGAGACAATATGAATTGCTAAGACCTCAGCTCAACAACCAAACTCATGCCAATATTCTTATCCAAATGCAAGTCAGTAAGACATGACATATTCGATGAAAAATTACATCGAAGATGATTTCCTTTTCCGATAGAGATCACTTTTAGTCGTCAAAACAAAAGAAAAGTCTTGCCAAAATAATCTTTCTTGTGCTGGTCGCCAAGACATAAAACGCTCGATGAAACCACATGCCGATAGGGATTTCTTACACCAAAGAACCACCTTATGAGTTAGTTGGTGAGACTTGACTCATTCAGTAAGACCTCCCAGCGGTGAACACAACTCATGCCGATAGACCTTTCCACTATCTCTGAAACAAAAGTGAAGTCTTGCCGACAATAGCCTGTATGATAAATTCATTCGACATGACATCTGAAATGTATTGCTGATAGGAAACTCAGACATTTCAAAGTGGATCGGGGAGACCCTACCATTCTCACACCGATATGAGTAAGCCTGAAAGAGAAACAACCAATACCTGTGATATGCAAGGAGAACCATCCAGAGACAGATCATCAATGAGAACAAACTGAAAGAGATTTTGTCATCAAGGAAAAACTGTAAACACAACTGAGATTCAACATTATGTTCCTTGACCGTATGGTTGCTTAGTCTCAATTCGACAAGTATGTTGAATCAGTTTCATTATAATGCTTATATAGTTGCTCATGAATTTTCAATATCATTTATGTTTTTGAAATGATGAATAATGGACATTCTGTTAGCCTAATTTGTTAGAGAAAATTTAATGGATTTTCCTGAAAATGACAGATGAGATAGCTATAGAAATATTGTTACTTGCAAAACAACATTGTACATTATCTATTCATTGTAAGATAACCTCGTTCTATTAGAAATAGTGAGCATTAAGTTGTAATATTATCATTTAACATCTTAGCGGCTTGAAATAAAATTGAGTAAATTCAAACAGAGAATATTTTGTAGGAAACAACAATGTTTTTCATAAAATGTAATTGTTAAGTCTAAAACAAAATTATATTGATGTAAATATTGAATATTTTGTTGCAAACAACATTGATTTGTTGTAAAGTTATCTTTGTAGCTGAAAACAATCTTGTTCTTTAAACTATTTAGCTAGAACAACATTAAATTGATGTAAAATGTGAACATTCTATATGAAACAACTTGTCTTATAACTATTAAGTAGGAAACAATACTGGTTCTATTAAAAATGATGAATGTTCATATGTAAAAAACAATGTTAGAGTATCACAGTTTTTTTAGAATGCAAAAGAAACAACAGTGTGTGAAACTATTAATAAAGACTTATTATGAACTCCTAGTTTGACAAAAGAAATGTAAAATGCAATATATTTTAATGATTACAAATTTGATTTAATGATTTAATTTAGAATTTATGCACAAATCAAAACTTAAGTAGGTACATATATGTGTATGCACATAGACTTCATCTTTGTACATACGCATACTTGTGACATACCTTCTTTTATTTCTAATTCATTTTGAAATGGAAAATGCTTATGATGAAAAGTAAAGATGAGTCATGAGAATGATATGAATGATTGTTGAATCACTCTATTTAAATAATATATTTGATTTATGTTTAAAGAGTAAAATTAG
The DNA here is from genome assembly GCA_007258455.2 of Sequoia sempervirens. NCBI lineage: Eukaryota > Viridiplantae > Streptophyta > Pinopsida > Cupressales > Cupressaceae > Sequoia > Sequoia sempervirens. Next base: position 29,790 of record VDFB02254112.1, on the reverse strand, counting down.
TAATTTGATTTCTTTTTCTTGCAAACATATGTGAGAAGAATATACTTGAATGGAACAGTGATACCTAAGTAGACTAGAGCACCTCAGGGTAGATGCTGCTAGAGGTTAGATATTTGTTATGAGATGTATTATAGAAATTTTCCTTCCAGGATGGGTTCCGAAATGGAGTTTAGAGAGTATAGGTTTTCTTTACCAAAACATATTGTTTGTTGTTGTTGCAACACATTTATTATGCTTGGACAAGCAATACAATTCATTTTGTATGTATGAACTCTATGATATCACTCTCTGCCATTCCTAGCATAGATCTTGCATTTAATTTTCTAACTTGTAGATAGAAATTTCATGTTGATGTATGGGCATGCACCAGATTCCACCTTGCATATTGTTCTCTTGCTAAAATTTTCATGCAGGGTCAGGAATTCTTCAAGTTGGAAGAATTTCGGGGAAGCGTAAGCTTCGTGGTGGGGTGGTAAAGTGCTTCAACCATGTTCTCGTCCACTAGTGAAGGAGAGCATCAAAGAACCTTAGTTGTACACAAGACTATTTTAGTCTAAGATGTAACTTCATGTAATATAATCATGTATTTGATGTAAAGTGTCCAATGTAATGAATTTTTGGCCTTAGGAGCTATGTGAAACCTAATATTGTAATTTGAATTTTGAAGTGAATATATGACTCATTGACTCATTTTAAATAGACATGTGTAGATATGATTGACTTTAGCCAGTAGTTATGTCTTTTTAGTTTGGAATATATTCATGTGTCATTTGCAATAATGTTAATTAAGTAATAATTTAGGAAGGGTTATTATAGGGTGACACCTTGCAACAAGTGCCCCCTTAAGAAATTTGGTGAAAATTTTGGATGATGAACAAATTTTTTGACAAGTTGATGTGATGCATTTAAGTGCAAAGACTGACATAATAAATGTTGATTAGAAGAAAATGTTAGTAAGATTTAGAAGATAGAAGAAATGTTAGTTAGATTTTTAGAAGAAAATTGATGTTTGTTCATTGATGAGTTTTCTTTTTCTTTCATAGAGACTTCATAGTTTTAGCAATCCTTGTTGATTTAGCAAATAGACACGTTGCACCAGGGTATTGATGACTAAGGTGGCATTGTATCCATTGCATGGTCTTTGACTCTATAAACAAAGAGTATTTTTGCTTATACTAGGCATACAAAAACCCTATTAGAGTGTATGAGTGAGAATTTTCAAAACATTACTAGTTACACAGAGAGGTATGGAGTACCTAACATGCAACCACTACACGAATTTCCCAAAAACAACTTCCACACACATAACAAAGAAAATATTTTCCATGGTAGTATCACAAAAAATACAACAAATAGAACAAATAGAAATCAACAATCAATGCCCCATTCCTTCCTCTCTAAATCCTTATGGACATCGTTGAGAGATCTTAGGAATGTGACAATAAGATAAATAAAAAATATAAGATCATAAAAAGATAAACAATGTTGTTGTATCACTTTCCATATCTATTTTCAGGTTTCAGGCTATTATCCGTTAATGATTTCTATTGTAGGAACGATCTATCCATTAAGACAGATCTAAGGATGTTGATGGTGAATTTTCAATAGATAGGTAGTTAACACTTATGCACTATTATAGTCTAATGATGATCCAATGATTTGGTTTCTTTGCTTGGAACTTTGGGATTTTTCTTTTTGCTTTGCTTGTTGTTTTCTTTGTCAAAGGGTGAGGGTGATGATTGTTTATTATGGATAGGCAATTTATTATGGATAGGAAATTTATTATGGATAGGTGATAACAAAGATAGGATTTTTTGTGATTTTATGATTTATTTCATGCTATTTTTTGTTGTTTTCTATATTTTTATGAATGTTTTTGGATTTTGATAAGATATTTGAATGTTTTTGTTTGGATTTTCAACCAATTTTAAAGACCAAGAGGAACACCTAAGGGGGACTAACCTAGGGCGTCGAGGACTCATCAATGATGGCCTTGCCTACATTGTACATGTAGAGGCTCATAGTTCGCTTATTTTGAGTCAATGTGGCTCATTTAGAGATGGCTTACAATTTTTTTGGGCTTTTTTTATGTTTTATGGTTTTATTTTGGATTTTCATGGTTTTTCAACTGTTTTGGATTTTGATGTTGATCATATGGATGCATGATAAAGATATATCAGTATATAAGGATATCAATAGTATTTTGAGATCTTGTTGATAGGCCGACTAAACATGATTGATCTGATTAAGTAATTTTTGATAATGATAATATTATTGAGGATACAAAATAATGCAAAGATAGTGTTGTCACGATAGGAACAAAATGAGGATTGGGAAAGATACATCCCAAGATGATGGTTGATTGATCAGATAATGATGGATCAATATTTGTAGCTAGGCTAGGAACAAGATTGTCAAATGTTTTGATACCACATTAAAGTGTCAACAAGATGCAAATGATATGGATTTTTTTTTGAATTGTTTGGAGAATTCCATGATCACAACATGATCAATATTTATTCTAAAGAAAGATCACAATGTGAGCTAGAAGACATAGATCAAGATTTATTCTAAAGCAAGATGTAAGTACTTTCCCCCAATATCTAGCAATTTAAAAAATGCAAGGATTATCTTGTAATTAGATAACATGTTCGAATAGAGTATGCCCCTTTGGACAATGCCTCATGGCTTAGATAATGTTGGATAGGATAGGATCAATGATAGTGACCCATGTAAAGATGTTCACCATAAAAAAGTGTGAAGTGTACATTGAACCTTTGTCAAGATCAAGATAGGTTGGATTTGGATGAAAATGGGTTGGATGAATGGTTCATGGATTTATTATGGATAAGATGAGATGCTTCCACCTGAAATGGTGCATGTAGATGCTCAATTCTACACATGATGCATGATTTCAAAGTTTTCATTATGGTACTTGTCCAAAGTGCCATTGTAGTGGTTTTCACTAGAGGATGATTTTTCTCTTGACTATTTTCTTGAGTTTTTTTAATTTTGATGCCATACAAGACACCTATTTACCGCTTTTTCATCATGGTAACAATTTTTTTTTTTTTTTGGAATATTTTATGCTCATGTTAAACCACCTGGTGGTGTTGATGTAGATACTACTAGTGCTAATATGGGTGTTGTTACTATCACAATGTGCCAATGATATCCCACTTGGAGGAGTTGTTTTGCTAGGATATGAGCACTTGAATGTAACCCATGATAATTATTATCTTCTTTGTTGATACTGGAGCTAACCTTATATAGATGCGCACATCACCATAGAGTTCCCTTAGAGTCCTTATGATAAAGAGTTGCTGCCAACACATGGTCAATATGAGATTTGGATATCATGGATGGTGAAAGGCATTGAGGGATATGAGCGTCAGATGGATTGGTCGACAATTTGTATTTTTTGACTCTCCAAACTTGGGACGATGAGCAATGATGGGTGGATATGGAGATTTGATTGGGACCAACTTCTTGATATACCTTGTAGGTCACTTTTGAAGCTTTATTTTGCATTGCTGGACATTTTTTATGGATGAACTTCCCTTTTTTATTTTTCCCCATAGTTTCTTTGACTAATAGAGTTTGATAGGGATGATTTTCTTTATTTTTCTTTGGTATCCATTTGTATTTACTTTTTCCATTTTCTTTTACTGATTCTTTTGCTTCAATGACTTGTTCCTTTCTTTGATATAACTTTTTCTCTTGTTGTTGGCCGCAATTAGAGGGTTGAAATATGCGTGGATGAAAACTCATAATATGGATAGTTGTAGCATTGGTAGTGGTTTCATCATAAAGACCCTTTGTTCTCCCCATGTTGGTTTTTGCATTAGATAAAGTTACCCCCAATATTATAGAGGTATCATTGATATGTTTAGATTCCTTAATTATTGAATAACCAATACCTTGATGCTTATGATTGTCAATAATTTGCACTAGTTCTAGGATACGTTGTTCATGTAGGCCTAATCCTCTGCCTTGATAATGTATCCATTGAAATTTTTTATTTGAAATAGGATATAATTTATTTTGAAAACCAGGTGCTAATCCTTCTCTTCTATGTTATGGATCTTGAAAGGTGATAGCTTCTTCATTGGTAAGATATCTTTCTCTGAAAAAGGTAAGTGATCCAAGTTTATAAGTGATAGGTTCCTCAATATGTGGGATAACCTCTTGATGGATATCTTCAAATTGATCCTTGAAATATCAAATTTTAATGCTTCTTCAAGAGGTGTTGATGATTTACAAGCCATGTAAAAGTCTTCCTCATTATTCATTTTTTATATTCCTGCATAGGATGTTTCTGATTCACAACTTATGTGGAAGTATTCTTCATGATCCATTTTTGGTATTTTTATGGATTTTTCTATGCCTTGATCATGTGTAAAGATGTTAAAAGTAGGAGACTCTTGTTTCTTGGTTTGAGTTTGCAATCTCAACAAGAAAATCAATTTCACTACCCTCCACTACAAGAAACAAATCATATCTAACTTTCAATACTCTCTTGTGAAATAGTATGGATTGAAAATCAACACTATAACTCCTATCACCCAAACTTACCATATCCCATGCTTCTTTCTCCTTGAAGTCTGCACAATCAATAAACCTTTCATTTGCTATGTTTATTTCAGTTTGCAAAACATAAAATGGATCCTTTTGTTTGCAGTCAAACCTCTCAACTACATCTTGTATAGGGGTACCCTCCCCAAACTGCCTAAGCAATGCAAAAATATAGCGGGTTGCATCTTCACATCTCATCTTCCAATGTTGAATGTCTGCAAACATGTTGAAGTTTTTGCCTTCCCATTCTAGAAACCTTGGAGTGTTACCTAGCATCAAATTAACATGCTCTTGCAACAAGTCTTGAACCTCTAATGGCAATATATTAATCCTAGCTACTGTCATAATAGTCCTAGGTTTACTTACCATTGCATTATCTACCTCTTCCTCTTTCTCAGATGGATTTTGCTCTTCCATACTAAACAAAGACTCCAAAATGGTTTTATTCTCTTCTATTGACCTCTCTTGCCTTCATCTCTTTTGAATGATCTCTGTTATAGGTAATTTTACCTTGTTCCTTATTAGTAAATGCCAACCACTTTCTTATTTTTCTCTCTCAAGGAGTTGTTGCATTTTGAACAAGTTCCATTATTTTCTCCATTTTTTCTTGAATTTCTTTCATTTATTCCAAGGCTTGCCTCAAATCTATTATCTCTTACAAAATATTCATCTATTCTTTCTTCTCATTTTTCTTCTTCATCTCACTTTTCTCTTTTCCTTTCCCTTGTTTCTTGCTTGGTGCCTCCTTACTCTACAAGTCTCCTCAAACTATTCTCCTCAACATGTCCATTCTTCTTTCTCAAGCAAGTCTCTTTCACCTTGCTTCTTCTTGTCTTCATGATACCTCACCTAGGTTTCCTCCTTTCTTCACTACCTTATCTTTTGGCATCTAGGTTCTTGCTTCAACCTACAAAAAGTCAACACATAAACTCCAAAAAAAAAATTGTTCCTAGATATTTGGGCTCTGATACCAATTTTATGCAAAGGCATGGGCAAACACAATGTTTTCAACAACATAGGGTAATGAACTTAGTCTCCATGATCCTCAAACTCAAACTCTTCTTAATTGACACATACTCCTCAGGGGTTACAAAGCACAAATAAGGCATCAATGCCTCAGACCTTTCACCCAACACTTGGAACACTCTATATACAGTGGGGAAAACATGTTCAGACCAAAGGTGAATCACAAAAACTCAGATTCTTCATTCTACCTATCATTCCTTCACAAACAAACCTAAATTCTTATAGTACTCTAAAAAGAAAAATCTGGGCACAATGTCTAAGGAAGACTTGGTAACAAAAAGGTAAGAACAGATTTAGATACCCATTTATTCCTTTTTGTACATATCAAGAAATCAGATATGGTTACTTTGGAAGGAAAGGTTCAAAACTTAACTATTCTACTCTTGACTAAGTTTGAAGTGGAGTAGTAAATTCGTATTTGTTGGTCATAAATTTCAAACCAAACTTGATACCAAAAATATAAACATAGTTTCAGATACCCATTTCAACTTTATAAAACATACTTCAAAATTAGGGGTGGTCACTTGGTATAGAACCCTTTAAAAATTGGTTTGTTTGCTCACTTTTACCCTAACTAAGGTTTATGGCAGTTTTTAGTAAAATGGTTTTACCTTGCTTGAAACGTAATGAAATTGAGTGTTACAAAAATCATAATAAAGAAGATCCATAGTAACACCAATTCCAATAGGTTTCAAGCCATGGTGAGGCCATACAAGTCTGTACCAATCATCGGAATAGAGAAAAATGTTTCAAAGAAGAAAAAAACAAAGATGTTTTATTATTCCAACTTGAATATTTTCAATAACCACCACCTCTTCAGCCTTGACTTCGACCATTCCAAGGTTATTTCAACATTTCCCAATATTTTCTAGATGAATTTTACACCTCAACCATTTTATTTCTTCATTTACATCATGTGACTCTTCAAATTCTACAATTTGCAACTTTTTCGACAATATTGACAACTTTTACCACATATAGCAACTTGTACATTTTTGACAACTTGACCACATATATCCTCCTAAGACCTAATATAGACCTCACAAACATGAATATGATCCAAAAGGACCTTATTACATAAGAGATACATAAAACCAAAACAATGACAATCCAAAATCACATGGGTGCTCCTGCACCAACATATACTTGCTTACAATGTTTATTTTGACAAGAAATATCAAGGGAATACTATTTTAATATTTCAAATCTAAATTTTATAATTATTTCAGAATGTATGCACAAACTTAAACATTAGTAGGCACATATATGTGTATGCACATAGCCTTCGTCTATGTACATAAACATACTTGTGACATACCTTCATTTATTTTAACTATATTTACAATATGAAAAAATACTTATGAGGATAAGTAGAACTAGTCATAAGAATGATATGATTGATTATTGAAATACTCTATGAATCATCAATTCTAATTTTTTGTTTAGAGTATAAATTTGCATTTTGTCTCTTCTTTTGAAGACATTTACAAAAGAATATTTTAAGTACTTGACCAGAACAGTGATACCTTAGTTGACTAGAGCATCTATGGGTAGTTGTTGCTAGAGGGTAGATAACTATTATAGTAGAAAGTTACCTTCCGAGATGTGTGCCAAAATGGAGTACAAAGAGTATAGGTTTTTTTTACTAGAAACTATTATTTGTTGTTGTTGCAACACACTTATTATGCTTGACCCTTGACCCAAAATTTGTATGTTCTGAGAATTGACCGAACCTGAATTGGGTGAAAGAGTGGGAAGGTCAAAGGCAAGACAAAAGAAAGGAAAACTATTAGAACCTCACATAAGAATGACATAAACAAAGGAAATTCAAAGGAAAAGGTTCCATTAGAAATTCCTGATGACAAAAATCTAGCTCATGATCTCGCATGACTCAGGATAGAGAGAGGCTTGAAGATTGAGGAGAATCAAACATCTAAGATCAAAAAGCTTTTTGCAATCCAGGATTGGCCTCTAGGGTGTGGACCTAGTGGACACTTGTTGACTAAAGAGGAAAAAGAGAGCCTGCAAGCTCAACCATCCTCTCAAGTAAAGTTTGATGTAAAATCAGATGATGATCCGAAGGAATGTCCTCTTTCTAATACCGAGAAATCAAAAAGATGTTAAACGGGTGTAGGACAACTCAAAAGAGGGGGTGAATCAGTTGTCACACAAATTCAAACTTAAAACTTTATCACTTATCAAATCTTCAACCACACTATTATGTTATTGAATATGAGCATGAAGCATAGATAATAGAAAGTAAATTAACACAATGAACACTAGATTTTTACTTGGAAAACCCAATAAGGGAAAAACCATAGTGAGGGTTAACTAACAATATAAAGATTATAAAACTGAATAGAAAGGCTCACTGCCTACAAAGGACTCACTGTCCAACAGGGAGGCTCACTACCTACAGATACAAAAGAGAAAAAAAGATCCACCACTACAGTTAAAGCACATTCATAGGATTGCAAAAACCTACAGCTTACTGCCTTCAACACACTAAAATACTGCTATCACAACTCACTCACACACACTTATACTCTTATGATTTGTGGCACTCTTTCGTCACTTTTGCATCACACTGTCATACAATTCTTCACAACTCGACTTGCTTTTATACTATTCTCATCCTTAGAAGCTTTCTCCAAGGTCGGCCACAATACATCATTTCATAAATTCAAATCAGGTCGACAACTCTAAATTCCCATGGTGGAAAGGAATAAGAGTGGACCAAGATCACAAATAATGTTCTTGAATCTTCTACACACTTCCTTAATTAAATTTTATTCCTCTAATGAAGTGTAAACACTAGGTCAGCCAAACCTAATGAAAACACAAGTTCACAATGATGCACACACTTCCCAGCATGAAGATGACATGCAGACACCTCAAAATGCTTCATTATTCATGAAACTTAATTTTAGATTTCTTCATATATGTCTGCAACAAAAAAATAAACTTCAATCACTGAATACCTTTTACCAAATCATCCAAATTATGCAAACCTATACAGGAATATAGAAACATGACTTCTAGATTACCAAACTTCAACCTTCTTCGCCAAAGCATAGAAAATACCTTCACAAGACATATCCCATATCCGCAAGATCTGAAATGAAACAGTGGAGAAATTCGAAGCAAAAATATTTCTCCCAGTCCACAGAACACTAACTCTACCAGTAGAACACACATACCGATGGACACAACTTTTATGTACCATCTCACCAGAAGTTGAAACTTAGCATATATCAGATCACCGTAATGAGGGCTTCAGAACCACATAGGCATAGGATCAACATAGGAGAGACACAAAGCACATACCAGAGCACAATATGAATACATTCCTTCTTCTAACTTCTCTTCTTTATTAATTTTCTCAAAAGCACTTGGAAACTTATTACCACAACACATCTAAAACACCATAAAGATATCTCCATGTACTCACAACATCTTAACCATGCATGTACAATCTACAACATACTAAACTATGTTGACATCAATGACAACACCACCATACTAGCTCATACTTGCAACAATCTCCCCATTTGTCATTGATGGCAACACATGATGTGAAAAATTATCAAAGAAAAAAATTTGCATAATCACCCCGGGAGAACATTTTCTTTTCTTCTGCAATTGTTTTTCACATGACTTTCTCTCCCCCTTTGACATCAATGGAAAAGAAAAACTACTCTAATTAATCCCCCTTAGGAGTACACTCATATTGCAAAAATGAAAACCTTTTATATTCCCCCTTGTAGAGTAGACCCATCTATCAGTCCAGATAAATGAAGAATCTGTGAATTCATTGGACCGGTGCACCTTCATGTGCACTTAGTTTGGAGGGCCAGTGACCCCCAACCTCTCCCTAAGATGCTCAAAAGTATCCTTCGAAAGAGCCTTAGTAAAGATGTCTACAATTTGTTCCTTTGTAGTCACATACTTCAATCTAACTTCATTCTCCAACACTTTTTCTCTCAGGAAATGGTATTTTATAGATATGTGCTTCATTCTTGAATGCATAACCAGGTTCTTCAAAATGTTTATTGCACTTGTATTATCACATAAAATAGAAATAGGCTCATCACATACTACTCCAATGTCCTTCATAGTTTGCTTCATCCACAGAACTTGTGTGCAGTAGGATGTTGTAGCAATATATTATGCTTCTGTAGTGGATAAAGAAACCGAGTCTTGCTTTTTACTCAGCCATGAAACTAGTCTTTCACTAAGAAATAAAGTACCACCACTGGTACTCTTCCAGTCATCTACACACCCAGCCCAATCAACATTTGTATAGGTGCTCAGGGTGAAATCATTACTCTTAGGGTACCATAGTCCATAATTAAGATATCTAAATATCCTTTTTACAGCTATAAGATGTGCTTCTCTAAGATCTGCTTAAAAAATAGCAACTAAACACACTGCATGCATAATATCTGTTCTGGTAACAGTGAGGTACAACAATCCACCAATCATGGATCTATATTTTCTCTAATCAGTCTTAGCAGATTCATCATCTTTGCCCAATTTACATCTAGTTACCATAGGAGTAAAAACCGGTTTAGAATCCTCCATCCCAAACTTTTTCAACAACTCTTTTATATATTTAGATTGTGAAATGAATATCCCTTTATTAGTTTGATTCACTTGTAGACCAAGGAAGAAATTTAATTCACCAATCATAGACATCTCAAATTCTTTCTACATTTGTTCAACAAAATTTTTACACATGCCTTCATTTCCACCAAAGATGATATCATCAACATATACAACTACAATCAACATCTTATTACCTTGCACTTTGAAGTAGATGTTGTTGTCCATAGAACCTTTACTGAATCCTTGCTTTGTCAGATATATGTCTAGTCTTGCATACCAAGCTCTAGGAGCTTGCTTCAATCCATACAATGCTTTCTTCAACTTACAAACCATGTCTGGCTTGTCAGACAACTAAAATCCTTTAGGTTGCTCCACGTATACTTCTTCCTCCAACTCACCATTCAAAAAAGTAGACTTAACATCCATCTGGTATACCTTGAAGTCCTTGTGTGCAAAAAATGCCAAAAACATTCTTATCCTAGGGGAAAATGTTTCTTCAAAATCTATACCTTCAATGAATATCCTTTGCATACCAGTCTTTCCTTATTCCTTACTACTTCTCCACTTTTATTCAATTTGTAGACAAACACATATAGGTCCATGTTTGAATCTACTACAGTTCCTCTTTCATAGCTTTCATCCAACTTTCATCTTCACATGCTTCTTTTACAGATTTAGGTTCTATTTTAGAGAGTAAACACAAGATTACCTCAGTTGCAACTTTACTTCTTGTCTTCACACCTTCACTCTTATCTCCAATTATCCGATCTTTCAGATAATTCTTCTATACATATTGAGGAGTCCTCACAATAGGTTCTAGTTCATTCTCTTCTTCTTCTTCTTCCACTTGTTCTTCTCCTTCTTTCTCTTCTTCTTCCTTATCCTTATTTTCTTCAAGTGTATTTTCGTAGATAGGATCACTAGGTTCAACTCCACTTATCTTAATAGGTTTACGTATGTATTCATCAACTTTCACATTAGCACTTTCAATGATCTTTCTCAATATTTTTTTAAAGAATTTGTATGTCTTCCAGTAGTAGAGTATCTAAGAAATATTCCTTCATCACATCTAGCATCAAAATTTCCAAGATATTCATCATCTCTTTTAATATAACATCTGCTTCCAAATAACTTAAAATATTTCACAGTAGGAGTCTTACTAGTCCATAACTCAAAAGGTGTCTTTGTGTTGTTGTGCCTGATCTAAACTCTATTAAGAATGTAAACAACAATATGTATCACTTCTCTCTAATATACATCTAGTACATTAGAGTCTTTCATCATAGTTCTAGCAACTTCCTGAACTGTCATGTTTTTCCTTTCAACTACTCCATTTTGTTGTGGGGTTCTTAGAGTAGAAAATTGTCTCTTTATGCCATGCTTCTCATAGAATGCATTAAATTCACCAAAAGTGAATTCACCACCTCTATCAGATCTTAAACACTTGATTTTTAGATTTACTTAATTCTCCACTTTTGCTTTGAATACCTTAAACTTATCCAGGGCCTTATTCTTTTCTCTAAGAAAATCAACCCATGTCATTCGAGTGCAATCATCAATAAGCAACATGAAATATCTATCACCATTCAGGATTTTGGTCTTAGTCGGATGACAGAGATCAATATGTACTAATTATAGCATTCTAGCAGTAGAATGTTCCTTTCCTTTAAAGCTACATCTTGTCTGCTTTCCCAATTGACAATTTCTATAGATGGCATTAGCAGGTCTTGTGATTCTAGGTAGTCCTCAAACAATCTCCTTTGCACTGATTTTGACCAAGTTATCAAAGTTCACATGTCCCATTCTCCAGTGCCATAACCAACTTTCACTAATCTGAGATATAATAAAATGACCATCAACTCCTTTCAGTTGATAGATGTTTCTATGAGTTCTTCTTCCAACAACATTCATATCTCCATTTTTCAGATCCTTTTTTGATTTCACAGGTATTGTTCTGAAACACAAGTTTAAAGCCATTGCTACAGATATGACCAACACTCAGAAGGTTATGCCTCAAACCCTTCACATAATACACATCATCAATGTTATGCACTCCATCAAAACTAATTGAACCTTTACCATAGATCTTAGCTCCTGAATCATCATGAAACATGACTAAACCATCATCATACCTCTTGAGTTTAGTGAATTTACTCTTATAGAGCTCTGGTCATGTGATTTGAACATCCACTATCAATTACCCAGTAGTATGCATCTTGTCTTGCATGAAATCTAGTAACCAAGGTACCTTCCATCCTATTCTTCTTAATCTACAGAGCCTTCTTACTTACACATTTTCCAGAGTTAGTGGGTACAAATTTACTTTCTAAAGCTAAGAATAAGCATTTAGTATCATCAACTTCATTGTCAGATTCATCATCAGAAATACCTACCTCTTCTTTAACATAGTATAGCTTCTTATACTTCTTAAATTTTCTATCCTTATCCTTATAATTCTTATTCTTCTTAGGTGAAGATTTTTTAGACATCTTGAAGTATAATGACCAATATTACCACAACTAAAGCATTTAAAGGGAAACATACCTTTATACTTTCTAGTACCTTTCTTCAATTTCCTAGTGAAGTTATCTTCCAGCTCATCAACACCATTGCTATCCAGTTCCTCCTCAATCTTCATTGCCTTGAATGTCATCTATGTCTTTTCTTCTATCTTGTCATCTTTCTAGAACTTTCTCAATTCAAATGCTTGCAAGGTGCCGAACAAGTGTTCCAAGGTGTACTTAGGATCATACATTTATTCAATCATAGAGATTTTATCGATGTAGTAGTCTAGTAGGGTGATCAGGATCTTCTCAATTATGTCTTCATCTGATAGCTTTCCTCCTTGATTTCTAACTTCATTTGCAGTTTGTTCAACCCTATGAAAGAAACTTGTAAATTCTTCACCCTCTTCCATCTTCAGGCTCACAAATCTATGCTTTGTTCCTAGTCTCTTTATCAATTTAACCTTTTGATTTCCTTCATACATATCTTCCAACTTCTTCTAGACATTATATGTAGTATCCAAAGAATTAACCTTAATTCGCTCATTTTTAGATAAAACACTACAAATTGCATACTTCGCCTTCCCATTTTCTTCATAAGCAGAGATCTCATTTGCAAAATTAACACCACTGGATGGAAGTGTATATTTATTCTCAATAGCCTTCCAGGTCTTGAAACCAAGAGAGATAATATATCCTCTCATCTATCCCTTCCAATCTTTGTAGTCAGTTCCATGAAACATAGGGATCACCAACTTGTGTGCCATCATATCTTTCTTAAGCAGTTAAGCTCTACAGCAAGGAACCAAAGCTCTAATACCAATTTTTAAATAGGCATAGAACAACTAAGAGGGGGGGTGAATTATTTGTCACACAAACTCAAACTTAAAACTTTATCACTTATCAAATCTTCAACCACACTATTCTGTTGTTGAATATGAGCATGAAACATAAATAATAGAAAGTAAATCAACATAATGAACACCATATTTTTATGTGGAAAACCCAATAAGGGAAAAACCATGGTGAGGGTTAACTCACAATATAAATATTATAAAATTGAATACAAAGGCTCACTGCCAAGGGCTCACTACCCAAAAGAGGACTCAATGCCTACAAAGGACTCACTATCCAATAGGGAGGCTCACTGCCTACAAATACAAAAGAGAACAAAAGATCCACCACTACAATTAAAGCACATTCATAGGATTGTAGAAACCTACAACCTAATACCTGCAACACACTAAAATACTGCTATCACAACTCGCTCACACACACTTCTGGTCTTATGATTTCTGGCACTCTTTCGTCACTTTGTATCAAAATTGTCATACAATTCTTCACAACTTGACTTGCTTTTATACTATTCCCATCCTTATAAAATTTCTCCAAGGTCGGCCACAATACATCATTTGATAAATTCAAATTAGGTCTGTAACTCTAAATTCCCATGGTGGAAAGGAATAAGAGTGGACCAAGATCACAAAAAATATTATTGAATCTTCCCAAATAAAGTGTAAACACTAGGTCGGCCAAACCTAATGAAAACACATGTTAACAATTATTCACACACTTCCCAACATGAAGATGACATGCAAACACCCCAACATGCTTCATTATTCACAAAAAATCATCTTATATTTCTTCAGATACGTCCGCAGAAAAATAATAAACTTCAATCACTGAATACCTTTTACCAAATCATCCAAACTATGCAAACCTGTACAGGAATATAGAAACATGACTTCTAGATTACCAAACTTCAACCTTCTTTGCCAGAGCATAGAAAATACCTTCACAAGACATATCCCAGATCCACAAGATCTGAAATGAAACAATGGAGAACTACGGAGCAATTTTTTTCTCCCAATCCATAGAACACTAACTCTGCCAGTAGAACACACATAGCGATGGACATAACTTTTATGTACCATCTCACCCAAAGTTGAAACTCAGCATATATCAAATCACTGTAATGAGGGCTTCAGAGCCGCACATGAATAGGATCAACACAGGAGAGATGCGAAGCACATACCAGAGAACAATCCAAATACATTCCTTCTTTTGAATTTTCTTCTTTATTAATTTTCTCAAAAGCACTTGGAAACTTATTACCACAACACATCTAAAACACCATAAATATATCTCCATCTACTCACAACATCTCAACCATACATGTACAATCTGCAACATACTAAACTATGTTGACATCAATGACAACACCACCATACTAGCTCATACTTGAAACATTTGTAACACAAAGTCTATTGTAAATAAGGGTCTATTGACTCACCTTAAATATAAATAAAATAAGATAATATTTTTTTGGTATGTTTAATGAGAGACTCTAAAATGTGGGTATATTGCATGAATGTGTATGTCTTCTATGTCGAGGGATGTATCCATATGGAAATTATGTGATGTAGCATAAGAATGTTTATTCGTAGAACCTTTTGTTGAGATGCGATAAATGTGACTGTGATGGAGGATAAGTGTGGGATGATATGGTGACCACCAGTAAAGATGGGAGTGGTTCCAATAACAAGCCAAACAAGAGATCAGAGAAAATTTTAGAGCTTCTGATTCAACAAGAGTCTTGCATGGATCACATAGAGAAATAAGTCTGAGTGGCATGTGAGGACTAGGACCATAGGATTGTAGAAGGAAATAAAGGAGATGGTGGCCCTAGGGTAGGTCCACAAGAGAAAATTGATGAAGAGCTTGGGAAAGACCTCAAAAGAGTAGTACCACCCAAGTTTGATGGTAAGGCTATCAAAACTAGAGTTAAAGCTTGCATTATAGAAATAGAAAAATATTTTGGGCTCTATAACCTTTCTAAATAAATTAAGGTGGCATGGGCTACGTATCATCTCTCATGTAAAGCAACGACATGGTGGGATAATGAGAAGTTGGAACAAAACTTATATCTTGCTAAGATCACTTGGGGACTCTTCCTCCAAGCTTTCAAGAAGAGATGGTTACCACAACTTTTCTTTGACAAGAAAGTGATAGAATTTCAGAACTTAACTTGGGGAAATATGATTGTGATTCAATATTGGGAAAAGTTCACTAACCTATTGAAGTATGTGCCTCAATATCAGGGGGATGAATGGTTTCATTTCTAAAAATTTATAATGGGACTTAGATCGCACATAGTTGCTAAAGTGGATATGCATGAACCTCAAACCATGAATGAAGTCTTTCAAAAGGCCGCCAAATAGGAATAGAAGTTGCAATAGTTATTCAATCTTCATAGCAATTCAAGTTCTAAGTCTCATTATGGGACGAAGAAATTTCATAAGGGAGACAAGAGCCATTAGATCCATAATCTCAAGAGGGGAAGTGAATCACAAGAGAAGGGTGAAGATGGTAATGGTGGAAAGAACAAGAAAGAAAACAAGGGTAAGGGAAAGGAAGACCATAAGTAGAAGGGCTTTAGAGAGGACAAGATAGGAGGTCACAAGGGGCCTCAAGATGGATGTTATACTTATAGAGGAAACCATTATACCTCAAATTTTCCTTAGCGGTTGAATCCATGGAAGGAAGTTACCAACAGACTCACTAGATCCACATTGTAGTGGACAATAATCAACCAAATTATCAGGCTTCACCAATTTAGCTAACGGGTAAGCTCTATCACCAATTTGTATCTATCTTAATTGATACTAGAGCTATTGAATGTTTTTTAGATCCTAGAATAATATCTAAGATACCCATTAGACCTGGATACATGGAAAATTCATGGATATTTCAATATGGTAATCGAGCAAAGTGGAGGGTAGATACCTATCTCTTTTACAGTGAGTTAGAGCTTCCAAACTTTCAAACTCAATTCAACCTATATGTGGCACCCTTAGATTCATATGATGTAATTTTGGGAATAAACTGGTTAATTGAGCATAAGGATTTAGTGAACTGTGAGGATAAGGTGGTCAACTATCTGGATGATTATGGAAACCTAGCTGATATTTGTGGAATGCAAAGACCCTTTGAGCTTAGACAGATTTTTGTGATGTAGCTCAAGAAGGCTCATTGAAATGGATGTGCAATTTATGCAGTGTATGTTAGTAATCCTGACAGCAAGGAGCCATATTTAGATGACTATCCTATTCTCAAGGAGTTCCAAGACGTATTCCCTAAATAACTAACATAATTACCTCCGAAGTGGGAATTTTATTTTTCTATCAACCTAGTCCCAAGAGCTGAGCCTCAATCCAAGGAACCTTATTAGATGACCACCATAGACCTCTATGAGTTGAAAGCCCAGCTAATGGAATTGTTAGTTAAGGGACTCATAAGATCCAGTGTGTCTCCTTGGGGAGCGCTAGTTATTTTTGTGAAAAAGAAAGATGGAACTTTGCATTTGTGTATAGATTATTGAATGTTGAACAAGGTACCAATATCCACTCCCAAGGATTGATGAATTGTTTGATCAAATGAAGGAGCGACAATATTCACCAAAATTGATCTTAGATTAGGGTGCCATCAATTAAGGATTAAGGAAGAATATATTCTTAAAACTACATTTAGAACTTGGTATGGACATAATGAGTTCATAGTGGTACCTTTCAGTTTAACTAATACACCAACAACCTTTATGAACCTTATGAATATTGTATTCAGAGATTTCTTGGATGATTTTTTCCTAATCTTTATCGACGACATTTTAGTCTACTCAAATATTCTCAAAGAGCATGATAGAAATTTGAGGATAGTTTTCTAGCAATTGAGAGAAAGGAAACTCTTTGGAAAGTTGTCCAAGTGTTCATTCTATCAGGATAGAATGCACTATTTGGGCCATATCATTTCAGCTGATGGAGTCTCCGTAGATCCCAAGAAGATCAAGGCGATCATGGAATGGCCAGTACCTCAGAATGTGTCTAAGGTTTGTATCTTCATGGGCCTCATAGGATACTATAGGAAGTTTGTGCAAGGGTTCTCCTAGATTGTATCTCCTATTACCTCACTCGAAAGGAAGGGAACACGGTTTGAGTGGACCGAGAAATGCGATCAGGCATTCCAACTCCTGAAGGAGAGACTCATGAAAATACCAATGCTAACTATCCTGATCCTAATGGGAGATTCACAGTAATCACAAATGCTTCATGAGAGGATTGGGAGTAGTACTAATGCAAGACAAACAAGTTGTAGCATATGAATCAAGAAAGCTCAAGAAACACAAAGTGAACTACATGCCTCATGATTTGGAATTAGTGGCCATAGTGCATGCCTTAGAAATGTGGAGGCATTATCTTTTGGAAAATCCATTTGAACTCAAGACAAACCACTTGGGGTTGAGATACATATTTACCCAGCCAAACCTTAATTCACGGTAGAGAAGGTGGCTAGAATTTCTTATTGAATATGAATTTGGAATTGAATATATAAAAGGGAAAGAGAATAGAGTGGTTGATGCTCTTAGTAGATGAAGACATATGAAAACCATGATATCAACAAGGTCTAACTTGAGACAACAAGTAATTCAGAATCCGCCAGGGGATGAGCACTATGGGAGAGTGAAGAATAGTCTAGAAACGAATCCTTTTGATCATCGGTTTGATGGGTACGAGATCGAATCAGATGGTGTTTTGAGGTACCAGAGAAAAATGTATATTCCTAACTCTGGAGAGTTGAGGAAGTTGGTTTTATAAGAGATTCATAATGCACCCTATTCAAGACACCTTGATGTATCCAAGATGATTGTGGAGTTGAAGACTCTATATTTTTGGCCTAAACTCAAGAAGGATGTATTGGAGAATGTAGCCATATGCTTGGAGTGCTAGTGAGTTAAGTTGAGCATGCACACCCAGCCAGGTTATTGTATCCTCATGACATACCTAAGTATAAATGGTAGGTGATCAATATGGACTTTGTACATGGGTTTTCATTGAGCAAGAATAAGCATGATGTCATCTTGGTCATGATTGATAAATTGACTAAGGTTGCACACTTCATTCTGGGAAATCTTAAGGATGTATCCTTGACCCTGGCTAAGAATTTTTTTAAGGAGATCTTTCATTTCCATGTAGTTCTAGAGATTATCATTTTTTATAGGGACACAAAAATGACTTCAAGGTTTTGGAAAACCTTGAATGCGGCATTGGGGGCTAAATTAAATTTCAGCTCATTTTATCATCCTCAAACTGATGGGTAGACAGTGATTTTGAATCAAGTAATCGAGGACATCCTCTAAATGTATTGTATGGACCAATAGTATAGGTGGGAAGAATATTTTCCTTTGGCAGATTTTTCTTACAACAACTACATACATAGTGAATTGAAGGATGAGACATGTGTCCACAAATCCCTATGACCATTGTATTGTTAAAATTTTAGGATCTCCACACCTTGAGGGATAGAAGTGCTTGAATGGAAATGGAAAGAGGACTATGATAAGAAAAGGTTGAAACATAGGTTGGAAGGAGGAGTTGGTTAAATTCACTAACTTACTTTTCATGTGCCCCATGTTCTATAAAAGATAATTGAGGATCATATCAATAGAAGAGATATGACCACCTAAATTACCAACATGACCATTAACACCTACACTAATAGATCAATTAGCACCAACACCACCAGAGGCTTTGAAACTGGTACTAGAAGAGGCACCAAAACTAGAAGTAGGGATGCCTTGAGCTTTAGATGTAGAATAAGTAAAGTTCAAAGCTACCTTATTCACTTTGAAAATTATACTTTGTTCAAGTACAACTTTTCTTTTTGCAAAGGGACCCACATCAATAATGCACACCGACACCCCAAGCATTGGAATTCCCATTTATTTACCAGAAATCTTTAATCCCATATCATGAGTAGCACTCAAGGTAGAGGTGTAAGAGGTAATGTGGGTCTCTAAAATATCAAGAATACCATGAAGGAGCTATAGACCCCTTTGATCTTTCATTGCCAACTCTTTCAAAATTTCAACCACTGGAGCTACATGGGAAAAACCTTGATCTCCTACTAAGAATCTCACAAGTTGTATGAGTCTCAACTCTAAGGAATAAACATTCTCCATAGGGACCTTAAGAGTAGCTTCATCTTCCAAAGAGGAGGTAGAGGTTGAAGGTGAAGCTAAAGGGGTAAGAACATGAATTTATGTCTCAAGAAAAGGATAATTAAATAAAATAGAAAGCCCTAAGAAATTCTTAGTGAAAGTGAGACCGATTTGAGGGGGGCTATACCTTCTAGATCCCATTCTATTGTTTCAAAGACTTATTCTTATAACATTTTTGGAGTCCATAGACAAGTTTTTAAATCTCATAAAATCCTCACAATGCATTATCTACAACATATCCTAGACATGACAAAAGAAAAAAAATTGAACCAAAGAGAAGGAGAAGGAAGGTTCATGTTAGGTTCACTAAAATGTGAAGGATGGGAATCACTACTCCCAAGTACTAATAAAAATAGAGTCTAAAGGGAGTGAATTACCCTTGATCACCTCAATGAAAAAAGTTAAAATATGGGATCACAAATAAAGGAAAATTTAGTCTATGTTTTTGGGTTTTTAGGATAAGGGACTTCAAAAATCGGATAAACAAACTACAAAGGTATTAGATAATGAGCTGGCCACCTCTTGGCCAAAGGATGGTAGCATAGATCAAGTAAAACAATGTGGTATGCTAGAATCTCTATGATGTGTTGGCATCTTGTACGAAAAAGGACCAAAATTCACAACCCAAAATACTCAGTGTGTGCTAACAACTTGAGAACTTTATTTTGATAGTTTAAGTAAAAATGATAGAATTCTATAAATTCATAAAATGATGACTAAGTACACCAAGAAGAATACTATAAATGTGATAACTTAACTATGAATGAAATGACAAGAAAGGGTAGTCAAAATCCAACTTACAATAGGTCCAACCTCTTATAAGCTCCACATGAACAAAGTACCTACACACACAAAGGAAAATTTTGGGGCTATATTTTGGAGTTTTCCTTAATCAAACCCACACTTTTGTGTTTCCACCTCCATAGATAGCTAATAGACCACAATAGAGAAAAGATGATAAAGAAAAGTAGTATACAATATTTATAGAAAGCAAAGGAAACCTATATGATAACTATAATATTGATAGTACAATGAAACAATATGGTGCAGGAGCACCTTGTTGCATTGAAGTCTTCATGAGGCCATATTATATAAATTCATTAAATTAGGTGTTTTAATGTTTTAATAAGGTTGAATGATCCATTTTATATATGTTTGAAGTCATTTGGATTCATTGATGAAGGTTTGGTGTCATTTAGTTGAAAACTGAAAACATTGTCAAAAGTTGTCAAATGTTGTCATAACAACTCTTCTTGTTAAATGACAACTTTTTAAAAGTTTGTTAAAAGTTGTTAAATTGTATTTTTAGGTTTTTTTGAGTATAACTTGATTGTACAAGCATAAAAATGGGCCTCCAAGTCGAATGGGGGGTTGGAATGTAGATTGAACAAGAATTTATGAATGAAGAGATGATTTTTTCTACAATTTTCCAATGCTCTGCCCTGTTCTTTTACATGGTATGGCTTTGTATGAATTTTTAAAGACCTGAAATTAATTTTTATTGATATAGGAATGAACTATTTTTCATTTTAAATTTTTTGATGTTTTTTCATTGAGTTTGGAGAAAGTTATGATCATTTTACCATTGGCAGCCCTATGGGATTGTTTTCTCTAGAAGTTGCAGGTTGTTGCAGAGAATGGTACGGATTGTACAGATCAAATAAAGTCCTAAGACCTATTGAAAATTTTAGATATGTGAATATAGTTTCATTTTCACTTTGTTTGATCAATTTTCATTGGGTTTTGATTGATTTATGACAATTTTGGTGAAGACTACCCAGTTTAGGAACTAGGGTTTCTAGCAGATAAGAAAAAATTATATATTTTTATTCCACCATCAAAAAGTGATAAAAATTGGTGAAAAGATATGTTTTTACATTTTCTAAAGACCCTTTAAAATAAAAAGGTTCATTTATTCATTTTAATGAGTTATGGTAGATTGTTTGTTTCATTTTGGTGGATAGTGGTCAAAGAAACATGGTTTTTCTTGATGTTTGAATAAAGCTATGCATAGTTTGTTTATGGTTGGAATTAAATCATTGTTGTCTGATATTTGGATGGTTGTAATGATTTTTTGGGATGAATCTAAGCATGTTGAAATCATTTACCAAGTCTGATTGATATTGGAGTCCATTTGTGTAAGTTGGGCCCATGTTGCTAAAGGTTAAAGGATTGAGATTGCCTCAAGAATGAAGAATTTCAGTTGTGTGCTTGATTATTGCCAAGAATATAGAAATTTGATGGTATGAACTCTCTTGCTCTCCATCACAATAACAAAGTGTTACCATCCCTTCTACAATCTTGAAGAAGCCGAGAGGAAGGATGGTAGCTTTGAGAGCACAAGACGGACATGCAAGAACATAGTACCAATAGCTTGAAACTTGTAAGAAGATGGTGTAAAAAGAATGGAAGCAAGAATAGAGAGAGTGAAGCGGGAAGTTGCAAGAATGAAGTGTATAATGTAAGAGATATTGAATATAATGGACAAGTGAGTTCAAAATGAGGCTTTGGAGGCGAAATAGACATTTTCAAGCAAATTTGCAATCATAGGAGGCGTTACAACTCACAAATGCCATGAAATGTAACATCCCAACATCCACTGACCCACGAATTTGTTAGGGATGTCCACATGATGTAGAAGCATCCTAGTCAAAATTCCCTCCATCGACAAAGAATGACAAAGTACGGATAGGACAAAAGGCTTAAGGTGGCAAGTTTCAACATTATCAATGTTATAAGGCTAAAGTAAGGGTATATTATGGGAAATTACACCAGGGTGCAAATTTACACCATAACAATTACATATTAAAATATTATGCTATCAAAATAAAATACTACATTTTTGTCACCACATTGAATAGTTTACAATTATACAATCTATTAATGCTTGGTACAATTTTTAATATGAAACTTAATATAAATTTATTTTTTAATGGACAATATATATTATTAACTTGTAATATTTAAACCCCTAATTTTAATAAATGATTAATTATGTTTTGAGTAATGTGACATAATTCAACTATAATTCCCAAACATTTCGCTAAGAAAACCTAACTAGTTTTTTTATTAAGATTAATTAATTATCTAACTCTCCCAATTGATTGAGGTGTATGATAAGGCATGATATGAACTTTACATCCTTGTGAAATAACCTCTTATATCAAGTGTGAAAGTTAACTATAAGGACTTTCCAAATGGATTCCAATATGACTTACACATGTAGCTTGACAAATTACACTCTTCTAGGGTCAACTTGGTCACTTAAGCTCGACTTAGATTGAAGTTAAATATTACATGGAAAATGCTTAAGACCAAAAGTTACCATATTATTAATTTAATTTAGAAAAACCTAGATTTCTTTATGCTAATCATGGGTTGTTTATTTGACGAGTGCCAATGGTATTATAATCCCTAAATTATACCTTTTCCTTGATAATTAGTTTCAAACATAACATAGTTAAACATTTTAAATTCCTTTTTTAGGAGTTAATAAATTCATACCTTTCATAACATATTAATTTAAATTTTCCAATAAATTAAATTTTATCTCCTTAAGGCTAGATGACTAAATTAAAAACATGATGCACATGATGTGGTATTTTAATTCTTCTTTATTAACAATTAATAGTCAATATTTTATGACACAATAGGTTAGGTTGGATTATAAGTTTGACAACTTTGTAAATTCATATGGAATTAAATCCTTAAGTTTATCTTTCCCATAAATTAATATTTTAACATTATTTAATTAGGTCAACTCCCACAAAAATATCAAGGAGAAGTGTCTCATTTTTCACCCACATCTTTGTTCGTTAAATATCACTAGTTATTCACCTAAATCATATGCCCGTATTATGCTAGATTAACTCCTAGAATGAATAACTTTTATAAAAAAATTTAACATTACAAGGTCATTTAGGTTGATTAATACTAAAGGAGGCCTTCAGTTTTAAATAATTAAATTCACTTAAGTCCATAAAGTATCACTTAAAATAAATTGTATAAGGTCAAAATTCTTTATTTAAGCATTCTAAAAAGTGACTTCAAGTTACAACTAAAAGTTAAGGGAACCTAGTCACATTGTCCCCATCATGGAAAATTTTGTTAATTAAATAGTACTTAAACTAACCATTATTTGTCTCCTAATGGGTTGTGTACTCATTTTTCAACCATTGGATGAAGGTAAAACATAACCCTTAGATCTATGGTAACATTTGTAAACCCTAAGCCATAAGGATTTTTATAAAACTTGCTTTTTATCTCATTTCCTTTCATTTAAGTTTGCAGGTTGGATGAGGTTGTAAGCAAGAGCTCTCAAGGAAAAAGGGAATAAATTTTATTTTATTTTGTTAATTTTCATCCTCTCCCTCGTTTGTTTTATTTGTGTATATATATATATAATATATATATATATGCATGTATACATATGTTACATTGTTCAATAAATTTGTTTATTCTCTATAATTTATTCAACACTGATTATGTGGAGTATATACCAGCTTTATACTCATATATATATAGAAACCTTGTTAAAATAGAATCATGTCATTAGAAATGTGATAATCCCTTATATTCTTATTTTTTGTAGATATAAAATTTATTTTTCGATTGGTAGTGTGGGTGACCCTCCATAGGGGTGTCCCCATGTGGAGTTCACAGTGCCTCCCTTTGAGGGGATGTGGTGGCCCTCCCATGGGGGTAGCCCCCCTATGGGTGTTGCAGCCCTCAAAAGGGGGCGCAACACCTAGAGTGGACTATGGCCCACTATGGGGTGCCACCCTGCACTATTGGCCTAAGGCCATGGCAATTGGGGTTGTGCCCCAATATTTCACTTTTTTTCATATACTAATTTATTTTAAATATTTTAAATATATATATATATATAAATCTGTAGTACTGGGTAGAAATTGAGTGCAAAAGGTAAAGATCAATAGTAGCAACCACAACTACCTAAAATCTAAACCAAAAAGACTCAAATCCAAGCAAAAAAGTACAAATAGCAATGAAAATCAAATAATAACAAAGCAATACCAAACTTCCCATGCTAATTTTGATTCATCTTCCTTGCTTTTGCTCCATTTTGCTATGTATGCAAACTTTCCCTTAGATTTTGTTGTATGCAAGTGATAGTTATAGCAAGAATATTAGAGATTTCAAGGTTGTAAGATTGGAATGATGGAGACAAATTTCTTTTATAGATTTAAGCTATTTGAATTAACGATTAAGATTAAAATTGAATATGATTCCAAGATCAATGGTCAAGGTTGCTTGTACCATGAAAGGATAGGGTTAGGGATTGTTAAGGATGACGATCAAGATTGAAAAGATATTGAAAGTGATCAATGGTGGAGATTCAAAAGAGGAATTGGAGGGAAAATGGAGCAAATTAAATAATCATATTTAATTTGAGAGGGGAATATGGGAAATTAAATAATCCAAGTGATTATTTAATAATGGAAGAAAGGGGGAAATGGGATTTTAATTAAAATGATTAAAGGAACCATTTATTTAAAAGTAGAAGAAATGGGATGACATATTAAATAATTAAATTAGATTAATTATTTAATAAAGGAGGGTAGAGTGATAAGAAATAGTTAAATAACAATTGTTTAACTTATAGAAGGAAGAAAAGGTTCATGAATAGTTAAATAATTAAAATAATTATTTAACTATAGCATAAAAGTGAAGAATGAATAATTAAATAAATGAGAATTTATTTAATTATAGAAAGAAAAAGGATATTAGTGACGTAATTAAATAATAATTTACTTAATTAATCAAGGGAAGAATAAAGAAAGAGAAAGTGAATCAATTAAATAATTAATATTATTTAATTAATAGAAGAACATGACTTACAAAATAATCAAATATTAAAAATTATTCAATTATGTAGAGAAGAAGGGAAAGCAATATGGAAAAATGGTATTCACAGGCCTAAGACATTTTTTAGTTTCTACATTTTCCCCTTTGATATAATGTGAGGTTGTATGAATGTTGTATCAAAGAATAAACAAGAAAATTTAGCTCATCACATTCCCCGATGTGCCCTGGTGAAGACAAGATGGACCTATGCCCCCTCAGAATTTGTTTTCAAATTTTTGAGAAATTATTCTGAAAACAAAATTTAATGTGCTGACAACAAAAATTTTCAATTTTGGACCTCTAGGATGTTCACATTAGGGTTAAGACTTAGCATTTGACATGGCTAGTTAAAAGGGATGGTAAAAATCCTACCCTAAGGGGGTATAAATGTAATTTTGGTAGGTAAAAATGATCATTTGTCCTTTTTACATTGAGTGAATAGTGAGATCTAATTGTGACCTTACTGCAGAGTTGCTACCAAAATGTCTCTAGTACCACACACTACGCATCATGGAAACTAGGTTTGAACTTACAAACAGATAGAGGGCTCAAGGGACATAATACATGCATCTTCCTTTCTTTGTAATTTGGTCAATTTTTGGTAGATTTTAGGGCTTAGATTTAGGAAAGAAAATGCAATTCACAAAGTTTTCCGCATTTTCTATTGCGTTCACTGTAGGTGGAGGTATTTTTCCGCATCCTCTTGGTGTGACATATTTTTCAAGTTTTGTGATGCATATGCTTTCTGCAATGCAATTGCAAATTGAAATGATGCATATGATGATGTGAACCACATTTGAGGAATTAAATGATGCATGTGCATTTGTGAGCCGCATGAGATGGCTTGCACGATGCATTTGAAGTTCTATGATACAAACATAAGTTTGTACATCACAATTGACTAAAAATATGCATTTGAATGGGGATTCAATGCATTTGCAAAGGTGACTAGCATGTGAAGATTCAACAACACATTTGATGGAAGAACCGCATATGTTAGACAATGTGATGCATTTTCCTATTTTGATTTTTTCCTTATTTTTAGATTAAATTTCTTCAATAATCAAGGTCGAATAGGTTTCTTAGACTTTTTCAATTTACATAATGTGTTTACTTGTGATCACAAGCAAGGTACAATCCTATATACATTTGGGAGATTCATTCATCTACCTTTGGATTATGCGATAGGTTGACTGATGAGGAGTTGGACTAGTTACATGACCTTGGATTCTAATACATTACCTTCATGCCCATGATTAGGGATAATAGGGGATTGTTGACCACCTTGGCTAAGAGGTGGAATTCAGAGACTAGCTCATTTCACCTACCTATAAGGGAGACCACTTTGACACTTAAGGATGTGTGGTGTATCTTGAGGCTTTCAATTCAAGGAGAGCATGTTTCCTATGATCTTGAGCATAGATATAGTGCTATTTAGAGTGCCTTTGAGCACAAGGACCTGGTAGAGCTTAGAGTCAAGGAGTATGAGATTCGATGGGATGTATTGGATGATAGATATGATTGGTTCATTTTGGTTCTTTGCAGTGTGATTGGTGGAGTCATGTGTCCTAATCAGTGAGGACATGGATTCCTTGTCAAATAGGGGGATATATTGGTTGGGATTCTAAACTTAGGGATAGTGTATGCTTGGGGACCCTACATGTTTGTGATGTTGTACTTCCAATTACATGATGTTGCATATAGAGGTGCACAGTCTATTAGTTGTGGTATGATGCTTCTCATGGTCTGGAAATGGGAGTGTATTGTTTTATTCTGACCTCCTATGCAGAGACATCTGGGGGAAAGTTTTCCCTATGTGTACATATATGGTAGTGTGGTGACAGACACATGTTGGCGATGTGGGATACTAGCGATATGCAATTGATGTTTTGGATTCATTTATTTGGAGGTCATATAGAGATTGCACCCCTTTTGTAGATTATTTTTCCCTATTTTCACCAGGTACAATATCTTATCGGGAGCATAGTGCATAGTCAACACATCATAGAGTGGTATCTACCCAAGCTTTGGGGGGAAATAGGGGCTTCCAGTTGGCCCTATAGAGTTTGAAAGGTTTAGTAAGGAGACTCAACCATGGGGACCTATGATTAGTGTTGTTACGGTGGAGCAGGACATAGATGGATCACAACCTTTTCAGTGGGGGGCTAGGGTAGAGGTCACAGATATAGGCACTATCATTAAGTATGATACATGTTCAGTTGATTAGAGGCCAATGTTATTAATAGATCTTGATCAGCCTACTCCTATGGAGAGATGAGGGAGATGTCCATGAGGCATATTTTGAGGTCAAGGATAGAGTTGAGGAGATAGTGGACGGGATGATGGGGATGGATGAGGTAGGGGTGGGAGAGGAGACAAAGGAGGGAGGGGCAAAGATAGAGATGGATATCCACCTCATCCACTAATATAAGATGATGATCGATAGGTAGTGGAAGCTCCTCATTAGAAGGAGGGTGTGTTAGCTCTCAAAAACATAGGAAAAATACCTCAAGAAGTTTCCAATCTCTTTATATGTTCCAGGGTAACAGACAAGGCCAAATGATTTGAACCTTCTACTCTTTAGGTGCTGCAAGACCTAGGCGGGTGTACCTATATGAATGAGGTAGCCTTGACTTATGATTATTCCTTAAAGTAATTTATCCACAATGGGAAATGGGAGTGGATAAATGAGTTTTATTTTAGTATAGATTGTATAAGCAATATCAAGGCTAAAACTAAGATGTTCATATGTAAAAATGAATGAAATTACTAAACATTGGAATGGTAGAGACTAGTGCCTTATTGGGTGTGCGGAGTCAAATGAAAGGTCTGAAATAAGTAACTTCTTTTTGGTAGATACTCTAATTGTTTGGCATATAAATTTGATTTTATAACTTGTATAAACATGCAAGAATATGATTACCGAGATCTTAATGATCCAAATGAGATTTCCTAATTACTATGATTGATCAAAAGTATTTAATATTTCCTTGAAAGAACTAATTAATCCAACCATAAAAATACAACAAGTATGAACTGATAAACTAAAAAATGTCCTTGACATATCACTTTAAATAATTAGAAAACATCAACCTTGGAGACAAATTCAACAATACTTTTAATTAACACAACAAACAAATGATACCAGAAAATACATCACCAAATCAAAATGACTTTCATTGATATCTCCATAGTTTCATACATGCATCATAGTCTCAACATTGTAAGACATTCTGATCTACTATATATTTTATTTCTTCCTCTGTTATCTCCTTTATCCACTACCAAAAATTGGTATTTATACATTGGCCACATGAAAGGTCGTGTCCATTCGTATTCAAGTCTTAGGCAATGCTCTTATTCGGGATTTTTCAAACATTCATCAGACACCTGTGAAGACATCTTGTAGTCTCCCCGACACCCTGGGTCTCATCGATAGCTATCTTGTTATCTTCACTTATATCGCTGAGTTGTGTTGTAGTTTCACTGATGTTATGTGTCTCTTTAATAGTATCCCTTTGGTCTTGAGTATATCGCCATGACTCTCATTGATGCAAACCTATCGCTATGACATTGTGAGTCAGGCAGATATTCCCCCGCTTACCTTGTGTCTTGCCGAGAAATTTTCCTTGATCTATTTCCTTTGTCAATTTTGATCGCCGGGACGTAATGTTTTTTCTTTCCGATGGAAGTACTTTCGATAAGACCTTCCTATCTCTCTTTGATGAAGTCTGTCTCACCAATGAATTTTGTTATCGTCAAGACAATGAATATCACCAAGTCCTTTTACTGATGTAACTCTGTCATAGTGACATTATGGGTTGGCAAGAATTCCTCGAACTCATATCGATAGATTCCTCCATTTTATCAGCGAGAATAGATGAATGCTACGAGACCTTACTCCAACGGCTCAAGTCTAGCTGATATAGTTCTTTGTGCTTCATCGGTATGAAGCATATAGGCTCACTATGACTTATTTCAATGAACATTTTCTTGCTGATAGAATCCTCTGGTCACTGAATCTACAAACTGCATCATGTGAATACGAATCCCCTGGTCACTGAGACATTTCTAACCTCTTTCCGATATGCTGAAAAAAAATACGTTAGTATAATTTTTTTGGGTCGGTGAGACCTGCATCATTTCATGTTGATATGA
>VDFB02254111.1:0-81889 GCA_007258455.2 Sequoia sempervirens | reverse complement strand
ACCTTAGGTCTGTGAGTTGGTGGGGTACGATTGAGATCTTCTCCCATATCTTCGAATCTGAAAAACCTACACATTGCACAGTTAGTATTTAATGAAAGGCTTTGGCTAAGTCATCAATGACATGACCACTAGGGTTAATGGCTCAGGCTTACGTCACCAGATTAAAATTAAAACCCAACTTTGATTTTAATACTTTATTTCCTCCCCAGGGTTTCATTTCCTAAGTCTCGGTTGGCCCCGTGTTTCATCTTTTAAAAAACAACTTATGTTGTTGTTTGTCTTCTGCCTAGTAATTCCCACTTCTCCTTTTAATGAATGTTTTATTTTGCAAGGGTTGATTTAGTGATGTCGTTGATCTATTTCTTGCAGATATCAATGGTGCTCGCCATCTCGTGATCAGGAATTGAAGGATCACGAAATCATGGGTAGGCGCCACATGTCCTATCCAGGGGATCAAATTTTTGCTATCGCTGACCAACTACCATTTGATCTAAGTCGTTCCCTACCATCCCATGATGGTGCTTGGGTTGATTGCAAAATCATGGGCAGGCACCACGTGTCTCATCCGATGAAGCCTAAAGAGTAAAGGAAACACTAGCCAACTTTAAATGTATTAAGGGGTGGATTACTAAAGTGTTCTCGAGACACACATGTTCTAAATTGACGAATATGTTATAATATCACTGGAAAAGTTGTTTGAAGGTTAACAACATGGCTGGCGACTGTGTTAAAGGAACGAGATCATTGATGCTCGGGATCAATAGTTGCCCACCATCACGCGATTAGAATTTTTAGGATTGCGATATTGTGGGCAAATGCCACGTGGACTTCCTTCATAGTGTATGGTAAGGTGGGACCCTTATCGCCTTGTTTCTAATTATGTCAGCTTGTTTTGAAGGTGGTCGTCGATGATTTGATCAAGCTGAAGAATCAATGGCTCAAATTTAAATCTGCATCAAATATGGTTGGAGTCATTCATGCAACGCGAAATTGAGCTTTAATGGCGGATGAGACACTTGCTGGCATGATTTGATCGATAATAAAATCAATTTTCCTGCTTGGTTTGTATCACAAAGCATTCAACTATTTCGCGGAGTAGTTTCAGAGCCGAAGGTAGAATTGCGAGTTTCTGCAGCCAGAATTTGGGAGTTATGTGAACAGAGCCATGAGTTTATTTTCTATGCCTCCCGATCATTTTGCATTTGAATTTGGGAAAGGATTAGCTGGATGTATTGTGAGATTGTTGATGAATGTGTTAGGGTTATAGTTTAATTATAGTTGTGAGAAATTGTAGTGTTTTCTCCTGTAATTTCCTATCTCTGGTTAGTCCTAGCTATCTGAATTATAACATTGTAAAGAATCCCTTGTTTGTCTGAGAGGGCACCACCCAAGCAACATTCTGGCTAGACTGAATATTTGAAATGAAACTTGTATGATGATTTCCTGGATCAATTGCCCTTGTCAACGAATGATAGGAGGAAGGGATTGGTCCTAATGTGAGGGAAAATCCTGGGGGAAGGGTTAGTGTATAATTGCTCCAACATTGTCGATGCTAGGGTTCCCCTCACTGGCTTGGAATTGTTTAGATTGTGGTATAGACAGAGGAATTTTCCTCACCCTTTTTCAAATGGATGGATGTATGATATGGGGAAGCTGGTGGTACCAAATGCATTCCCTGATGTAGACCTGTTTAGGGCAGTGGCTGCAAGATATGACTTTGTTACACGGATAATCAGGGACAATGATGGAAAGGTTCTATTGAGCATTAATAGAGAAGAGGTCCAACATATTTTTGACTTGACTGAACCAAGCGAAGACTTGGTTCCTATCAACCTTGAGGAAATGAAGCAAGAGTATGCAAAGCTGAAATTTTTTTAGAGCAAGGTTGCTTCCACCTCATCTGGGTAGGGCAGGAGGTTCAAAATTTCATATCATCCCCAATGAATAGGAACCTTTCAAATTAAATTATTTTGCAAACCATTTCCTAGCCACTTTCTATTCTTTATGTTAAATTTTGGGTTTCAGTCCTGGTACGGTAATGCCCATTGCTTATATGTTCATGGGGGTGCAAATACAACACCCTAACTTCTCTGTGACCTATGACTTCACTTCTATCTTGGCTAAGAGGATGCATGAAGGGTTGTCAAAGCTACAAAACAATGATACCGACACTCAATTCTTTTGGTATTCTATGCTAATGCATATGTTTTTGTTTAAGAATGTTGAATTTTTCTCTGAGAGGATGAAATTAAGGCAATTAGTTGATGGAGAAAGATTGTCAGTATAGATATGGGCTGTAGATTTATCTTGTAATAAGGAAAGCACTAGTTATGTGCAATTTGATAATTGTTTTGCTTCCAAATTAAGGGCTAGATTAATGGTGAATATACCTAGGATCCTTGAGGAATTACATGATTTCCTCAGGCCAAAGGAGAGGAAGCCAAAATTGAAGGTTTACCATAACTGGGGTGACATTATCCCATACCCAATCAACACTATCTTGAGAGTATATGGTTTTCAGGGAGCCCCTCATATACTGCCATACAATGTGCCACCAAAAGTGGGATTTGCAGAAGTTATGTGGCAAATAGGTTGTATTCATGAGGATGACCTCACTGGAAGGGGCAAGGGAACATTTTCCCTAGATTATACAGTGGTGTCTAACTTTGTATTTTCAAAGGGAGGCTAGACGCATTTTGATAATTTCTTTCATAATTACCATTTGAGTTGTGGACCAAAGCGACAACATGATCCTAAGGGTTTCTTTTCTCTTTTTAGACAAAGAATAAAAGCTAGAAAATTTGTGCATGAGTTCAATTTCCCTAAAGACTTTATTAGAATAGATAGGAGTTGAACAAGGAGAAATGGATAGCTTATGGTAAGCTACTAGATGTTGTGCACAAAATGGATCCAAAATATGATCCACTGTTGGAGTTCAATCCCTACTATAAGAAAATTAATTTTCTGATAGGAAACTTTAAGGAAATTATGGGCACATTGAGGACAAAAAAGATAAATTTAGAATTGAGTCTGGGTGTACAAGAGCAAGGTGCCAAACCAATTGAAACAAGGCCAACATACCAGCCTATGAAAAGGTGGCCCATTTACATGAGGAAAAAGGATAGTAGCAGTGATGAAGAAGAAGTGGATAGAAAAGGAAAACAGATTATGAAAGTGCCTCCACAACCAAGTCCAAAATTTAAAGTGCCTGGGGCAATCAAAATTATTGATTTAGAATCATCACCGGAAGACAATCCCTCATCACCACCATCTGAGCCAAGCCCTAAGAGGAAAAGAATTGATCAACCATAGGAGGATTTGATTGATGAGATTATTGTTACTGATCAAGACATGCAAGTTGGTATGCCTTCCCCTCCTAGGCCAACTAAATTAGTTTTATCTGATTTAGATATAAAAGGTAAAAGTGTACAAGATGCAAGAATGAGGGCATGCAAGGAGTTTCTAGATGACAATACATTTGTAAAAACTCTTGTATTCTTGCAATTGGTATGGAGGATGAAATTTGAAGAGTATTAAGATAAATGTAGGCAAAGAAGAGAACTAAGGCCTGACAAGTCAAACCAGGAGAATGATGAGGAGGTAAAAGCTGAATTAATGGAAGAATTTAAGAACATCACTCTTGAAGAAGGAAGAAAACTGGTGAGTCAGGTTGGTGTAATAATTCTGCCTGAATGGGACATTACAGATGCAGTAGCCTTTAATGCTATTATGAAGTCTAAGAATCCCTTTCAAGACTCTGAAGAAGAGGTGAAGGAAATATTGCAAAACTCTACTTTCAGTGAGGAATATGAAACTCTGACAATTTGAGCATTGGCCCCACAAGGGAGAAAACTAGATGTTTCTGATATTAATCCAAATTTCAAGGGAGGATTGATAATAAAGAGAGCTTCAGAGACCTCAACCACTAAGGACACTAATTTGACTGTGAATGTGGCCAAATTGGCCCAAAAGACTACTGAAAGGGAGGAAGCTGAAAGGAAGAGCTTAATGGAAAAATATAACCTTTTGATTAAGGAGTACAACAAGATGCAGCAGAAAAATGTTGAGTTGCAAATTGAAGTGGAGAGGTTTAGGTATAAGTAGATTGGGGAGACATCAAATGCTCCAGGAACTAGTACATTACCTTCCACAGCAGGGTCAGTGCCTCCTACTTCTCCAATTATTTCCACACTAGGATCTCCTAGCCAGAATCCTGTCCTCACCCTTTCTTTAGAGGAAGTCGAAAAAGAAACAGAGTGCTCTGTCGATCCTACAAAGAAGCAGCTCTTGCAAAAAATTGATGAATTGTAGGCATCATTAAAGAAAAGTGATGAGGGATCTCTCTTAAAGCAAAAATAAATTGTTACTACTATTTGAGGCATTTAAATGAAAAGGTTGATAGCAAATTTCTATCTATACATTCTTTATATTCTTTGCTGTTAGCAACAATAAATAATATTGATAGGGATCAGGAAGTAGTGATGCCAATAATTGAAAATTGGATCCCTAGGGCAAGTGATCTAGATATCATGTATAAGTCCTCAAGGTTTGATATAAATAATAGGCCCCAATCATTAAAGCTTACTCATGTGTTGGTAAAATCATTGCAAGGTTTTTAGATCTTACCAAATGACTTGAGTAGGAAGATTATGGAGTTGGTGAAGAATTTCAATGATTGGGGTAACACATTGTTACCTAATATAATTGATGAGTAGGGGAAAATCAGGGCATTTCAACAATGGTAGGATCAAGCAAGTGAGACCATCAGTGATCAAATCAATTCAAATTGTGATGACTCAGACTATGATTTTTTGGTGAGCTGTATGGACAAAATCATTAGTACCAGCTCATTTTTGGAATCTTTTGAAAGGGATGTGAATCAAGTAGCAGTAAAATACACATCTTATAATACCAAGGTTGATGAGGTAATTAATTTTGACTGGCCGACTGATGATGAGTACCAGAATTGGGTAACTAAATATTTGACTGAGGAGGAGTAAATGGAGTGAACTACTAATAGGTGGCAGATTAGATGCTGCGGTTGCAATGGTTCCAGTTTTGTGTTGACGGCTTTCTCAGTGCGGTTTTCTTGTGGTTTTTTGCATCAATGTTCCTCAATTGATATGATGAACAATAATATTTTCAAGGTGGTGGCTGTGTAACAAATTTTGGAATATCACTAGGTGCTCCAATTGACTGGTGACAGGTGTACTTTCTGGCCCGGTGCTTGTTTGCTCCTTCATTTTCTATAAGAAAGATTTCAAGGTGAGAAGTATGGGTTAACAAGTTAGATAATTTTTGTAGAGTCTAGGTGAAGTTGCAGAGTGAATTGTAAAGTCTGATGGTTTTAGAGAAATGCAATTTAGGTTTTGAGTCATTTTGTAACAATTTTTGAGTTCATAGAGATTTAATGTTGTATAACAGTACTAGCATTTGAGTTGAAATGAAAATTCAAGCTCATGTCTCTCCATTGTACATGCATATCTAAACTTTGAATGAAATAACTAAGGGTTGTTTTATCCATCTTACTATTGTGGTGTGTATGATTCTATTTTAGCTTTAATTCAAAGAATTAATTAAAATGCTTGAATGGGATTATAGGCGGATACATGTGCTGTATAAGGATTTGATAAGTAGTCCTGGGTTAGAATGCATACTGATGAAATTGTAATGCAATATTGTCGGGGATCTTATATGTGATGTATTAAATCTGTTATAAACCCTATAGATGCTTATGAATTTGACTCCTACAATGGATATATAGCACTGATCTAAGTTGTAATTATTTGTAGTTCAATTATTTGTTTGTCTTTTCCTAGAGCTTGCTACAAATTGAAAATCATTGACTATCTTATACAATGGATTGTGTTTAGTTATCTCATGCTCGAGATAGTTGATATTGTCTATGAACAACCAATTCTAGTTGATATTATCTTATCGTGTTGAGCTATTAAGTGAGATCATCTGCTATTGTTAATGTTGTTTATAATAATGGTGCAGAGGTTGTAAACACATTAAGGGATCACCCTCCTGGGTCTTGTAGAGCCCAAAGTGTAGGAGGCTTTTAAAGTCCTCGTCAATTGGTCCAAGTCCTTCGAGCTACCTTCGACTGGAATTGGTAATTCCATAGGTAGATTAGAAGACAAACCTGGTTACATTGTAAAAAGAACCAACATACGTGTTAACCACTGAACAACCACCTCTACAACTGACTTTTTAATGTTTTATGATCACATGAAACATAAAAAACACTAATTTCAAGGTTGTTAACATCACTATTGAAATGTTTTAATTTTTTGACCTTTCAAACATTAAAAAGTACATCATTAAATTAATTATGTAATGGCATAAGGTAAAAACATCATGAATTAATTATGTAACCACATAAGTCAAATATAATTCTATCAAGAAATTAATATCAAATAGATAATATAATGCATAACTCATACATTTCAATGTCATTGATCTTCTTCATCCAACTCTTTGTTTGTATCATCGATCCATATTCAACATTGTAAGGATTGGTCATATCATCATCATCATCGATATAGTTTCGATAATGTCATCATCCACATGGATATCATCTTCATGAACATTAACTCCTACATCATCATGATCTAGTTCCTCCTCTTCGACATCTTCGTCAGGGACATCATCAACTAACTGTTGATCATGATCATCATCTACATCATCTTCTAGTTCTTCGGTATCTTCTTCTTCCACCACATTATACTTTACCGGCCTTCCTCTTGGATCATGTCTAACAAAAAATGACCAACCCAGTTTACCTGGTACCTCTAAGTAAAATACCTGCTCACATTGGCTTGGAAGAACATAGGGCTCATTTCCAGCTCGCTCGATCAACCTTGTATTAACCATGGTAAATCCATTATCATTTTTAATAACAATTATCTCTGGATCATTTTCATTAAATCGTAGCCTATACCATAGGACAACAAACATAATTAATCTAAAGGACTTAAAGTCACACTCAAGTATATCATCCAAAATTCCATAGTATCGATTTTCTGAGACTTCTGGATGTATGTCACTTCTAGATGAAACATTAGTCACCTGAAAGACTGTAGTTATACCATAATCATAAGTTTTCTTCATGTCATCCAACATTTTGATTCAAAATTTACAACCATTGCACCACATAGGCTTGTGGTATTTCACCTGCAATATGTCAAACATGTAAAAATTATTGCAATATCGTCAGTTGATAAACATATTTATTCTTGGCTGAATATATGCAAAGAAAACAATCTCAACATATATATACATCAATATACTTGAAAATAATTAAATAATATGGGTGATTAATATATTTATACGTACCTATTTATCTCTTAAACCATATGTTAAATCAATTTCCCTTTGTGTAACATTGGAATCTCCATTACGATGAGCTTCTTTAACCAATGAAGCCACATCTTCCCATGTTAATGTGCAACCGGATTGTTGACATTGTTCAATCCATACCGTCATCCAATCAAGATTGTTGGCGACATACAAATATAGTGCATCCCACTCTCGACCAACTGTATTAAAAAAAATTGAAATTCACAAACGACGTATAATTAGTTAAATACCACAATATATGACCTTAATTTATAATTGATGTATATTGAAGATTAAAAATTAAATAAGTACAATATACATAAAAACCATATGTAAAATGTATTCCAATTAATCTCCATGACCATCTTATAATTACCTCTCACTTTCCTCAATCTCACTTTCCCCATCGTACTCCCCTTCGAATTTGTTAATGGAGTTGGGATCCCAAATGCGATCTACATGGATCTTTGCTGCAAACTTAGGAAGATATTCACTAATGTACACTATGGTCTGGTATACCATATATATCCTCCACCATAGAACCCTCATGATGTGCTCTTTTCTAACCAAAACTTCAAAAATTTCAAGTGTCTCTCAACCATCCACATTGACCTTGTGTGTACAGGTCCACACAATTCAATCTCCTCAACTTGGTGTATGAGGTAGTGTTCTTGTGCATTGAAAAATGTTGAAGGTAGACACTTTTGCATTTCACACATTAGACGAGGAATTTTTCTCTTCTAATAATTTATATATTCTTTATGGATTTCTTTAGATGACAACCATCTACAAGTGATTCAAGGCACAAATATATTAACAAGATTTAACAAAAATATAAAGTATATTACATAACAAGTAAAACAAATGGCAATTATAAGATGTATACAATGAATTGAAAAAATCTCGCTACTTACCTTATGTATTTTCCAAGATCATATATAACTTGCTTGACATTATTGTCAAAGTTGTATGGGACAAATAGAGGTAGAACATACTGCAACAATTATCAAATGATCTTTTCATTATTTTTCCGAAAGTAGTAAACACAAAACACTGAAAAGTACATGCATTATACAAGTGTATATAATATACCAGAATAATTACCTTAATGAAGGTATGTCAATCATGCATTTTCATCCCTGACCCAAATTCACCTTTCTTTGTTATTATATTGTTTATGTTCGCAGCAAATTCTATGGGAAATCAAATTTTTCGATGACTTCTTTTATAGCATTGCTTTGTTGCTCTAATAACCAAGGAAGGGTACTTATATTAATTTGGTCTCCATCGTTATTTAATTGAATGAAATTTTTCATTGCATGATTGGCTTTTGAATGTGCACAATTTTGACAATTTTTCTTTGTCATGCCTTTCCATCCAATATTTTCATAACATTTCTATTTATTCTTTCCGATATGCATTGTATCAAACAAATGCACAATTTGTAGCTACTCATAGTAGGGCAACCTACTAAATTGTGTGGGATAACTTTTCGAGTCCCTATGGAAGTCGGCATTAATTCCTTGATCGACCTTCATGAAGCATATAAGTTAAAAAATTAACAACAACAATCATTGTCAATTACAACATGAGTAAACACAACACAATATAAAAATATAAATTCAAAACATATCATATATGATAGATAAACAATTTGATCGATGTATAACCTTGATGATTAATTCTATTATATTCCAACTTCCATAGGTGAGGTGTCATTCTTCGTGGTTTTGATGTAGTCTCCTCTTTCCCATTGAAAAGATGTTTTTCAGTAGTTCGATACTTATGATTTTTATGGAGGAAGTGCCTATACTCATCAAACACCTTCTTTCTTAAACTTGTTGAACAACGAGATTTCATCTTTGGACCACAAATTGGACATCCAAATTTTCTCTTTGTTTGAAGACCTACAAGATCATATATAATTGGATTAAATATGTCAATTTTTATAATTATATATAATGAATAGATTATTTTAAAAACATGCATGGTATCTACTTCATCAAATTAAATATCGTTAAAGTGTATTTGAACGTTATAACATACCACAAAAATGTGTTAGCCCTGGGGCATCATGAATTGTCCATACAAGCATTACATGGAATTGAAATTGTTTTTATCCTATTGGTCTAGAGACATGATACATAGTGACACCATTCCATAACTTTAGTAACTCTTCGATAAGAGGCTCGATATAAACATTCATATTTTTAACTTGGTACTTACCTAGTTGAATGAATATAAACATTACATAATTATTATAACCATTTTATTGCAATATATATAAATTAATGTACATGAATATTGAATGAAAAAAATATAAGTCATTATGCAACAAATAAGACAAATGAGATGCTACTACATTAAAGAAAATTGATGTAAGCAAATACTTAGAACAATCATTGACAACATTATGTGCTCCCTCTTTATTGACATCCATGGAGGAATGTTATTGTTGATAACAAAAACAAGCCACACTGAGCAAATAGATCTCAACTCTCCAAATGGATTGACACCATCTGCTCCTAATGAAAGCCTGAGATTATGAGGTTCTTTAAAGTGTGGTCATTTTTCCTCCATGTCCCTAAATATAGAACCATCCGCATGCATTTGAAGATTGTCATCTCCACTTCTATTCTATGCATGGTAATCCATAAATTACTCTAAGCTTTCACACCTAAATAATCGTTGCATACATGGAATAATGGGAATATAACGAAGAACCTTGCCAGGCACCTTTTTTGTTAGTTGATCTATTTGATATCTACTGATATGAAATTCTGGGCATTCTATTGCAAATTCCTGTTGTTTATGATATATAATATGATCATTGGGACATGCATCTATTGCTTGATACTCCATTATGATATCTTTCATAATGACACATAAATCTCGGTATAAGCTGTAGGTAAAATATTTGATGGTGGTAACAAAAATTCACCAATCAATCTACAACAAAAATAATTTGTTCATATAAAGAATATTAATGGTACATATTTCATCCTTTATTTCCTAGTGATGAACTAACAACAATTAAAATAGATGAAAAAAGATGACATATATGACATACCTTAACATCGCTGAGATTGCTATGTTTGATAAACCATTCATAACCTTCAAGTTCAACAACAATACAAAAGAGAGAAGAGTTGTTTGGGAGCCTTCATAAAGGGGCTCGTATGCCTTCTCAAGTATAGGTAAATCATGAACATCATCAAAGTCATCTTGATCATCATGATCAACTTTGCCACTAAATGTGTCATGGATCAATGTATTCGTACCATCATCTTCAACTATTTTCTAGCGATGATCATCTTCTTCCATAGGATCATTAACTTCATCTTCTTCGATATTCGCTCCATGTTCGTCCGCATTGCAAACCACATTCTTCGTAGTGATAATCCATTTCATCTACCCTGTAAATTCACCTTTATAATAATGATAGACACAAATAAACCATGATCATGATCAAGGATTATATATATATAATGTTAAAACAATATAAACATTTACAAATTCAATCAATATAAACACATATAATGAACAACTTTACTAATTGACGATAATCATGCCCCCTTCAATGTGACCATGTTGCCTACAATGTTTCTCACCGTGATTAAAAGTCATCTCGCCTTTGATTCCTTGCACTATTGCAAGGACAATAACATTTCCCATCACCCTTTCTTTTCAATCTAGCCCACAATCTATCAAGTCTCTCTTCATTTTATTTTGGACTAATATTATCTGACATGATTTTTCTTTACCAAGCTTAACTATTTAGATCTTCAAAAAATATCAAACTCACACTCCAATAATTTTTATTCATAGATAGGTAACAAAATCTAATAATTCTGATATTTTACACCAAAAAAATTTGGCATGCAACCACCCTACAAAAGAGAAGATAGTCTGAAGTTAATGACCCCAAAAAACACTTTAAAATGCTAATTCTAAAACTTATTAAATTCTGATTTTACTATGATTTCCAACCGTTAAGACTCCTAAAATAGAATATTGAACTTGATTGCAAACTTCCTACAACAATGGAGGTAGCGAAGCTAGTAAGAGCAAGTGACCCATTCCTAAGGAGCAACAAGTCGAATCATCATTACAATGTCAATATGGATTTATCCTTTAGTTAAAGATGCAATGTGTCACTTATGAAGAGCTTATCCCTAGGGCCCTCAACATTGAGAGAGCCCTAATAAAAAATAATAGAAGCATTGGTAAGAGCATGATTAGGGTACAAACCCTAGGCCTCCGTAGAAAAATAAACAATAACTATAGCGGATTAGTGAGGTTGCAATACAGAAAGATTGAGACATTGTAGGTAATAACAAAATCTTGCAATCTAAAGATTGTAGCCAATAACAAGCACACTATGTAGTTTAGTGACATTTGTAAATGCAATCTACGGTAAGAAGAAGAGTCACTTGAATGACAGTCAAAAAGAGGTTGAGCAGTGACAAGATAATAAAACTCAAACCTTGCATAGTAAAGTGGAGATTTTAACAGTGAGTTTCCTTACTCCCCTTGCTGACCTTAAGGGTTTTTCAAATGCTTTTGGTAGTGTTAGACAAGGCAAATGCAATCAGGGAATGACTGTCCAAATGAAGTAACAGTGGTAATCATAGGTTCAATGTTTCTTCTTAGCCATTAATGTATAATGGAGGTAGTGGATTGCATGTTTGAGCAGTGTTTTGAGACTCATCAAAGATGGGAGAATAGTGAATAATACCTTGTGGAATGTGAAGTAGTGTCAATAAGGTTGAAGGATCTTAAGAACTACAATACCATGAAACAATGAGTCCCCTATAGTAAGTAGGTAGTCTATAGGGCATAGTTTGATTTTATAGAAGGATGCTCATGAAAGGAATCTTCAAGTGATAGTGAGTGAGCTGTTTGAGATTGCAGTTGAGGGTGCAATACCCAGTCTTAAAGGAAGTTAGCAAAGTAGTAAATGTGCAAGAAAATCAAATCATACACAACAAACAATTACAATGTTATCTTGCATAATGCCTTGAGTTTGAAGACAAAAATCTCATTGTATCTTCATGATGAAAGTGGTGACCTTAATGGTCAATCACTGGCAACCATGATTTTAAAACATGCTATTGTGCTTATG
This sequence comes from Sequoia sempervirens, assembly GCA_007258455.2. Taxonomy (NCBI): domain Eukaryota; kingdom Viridiplantae; phylum Streptophyta; class Pinopsida; order Cupressales; family Cupressaceae; genus Sequoia; species Sequoia sempervirens. Next base: position 69,420 of record VDFB02254111.1, on the reverse strand, counting down.
GAGGCAATATTTTAGCAAGGAAGTGAGTGGTGGTTTGGAACAATGGAAGGTATGAAGGACTTTCTTTATGTGCATACTATGTAGTCTAGCTTAAGACACCGTTCTTAGAAGAGATTGAAGGTGGATTATGGAACTCAAGGGTTACCATGAAAAGGATTAAAGTAAAGACTGAGATCTATTTAAAAGCCACAGTTATGAAGATATTAAAGATGTCACATGCAAAACCCTAGTAGCTAGAGTAATGAATACAATGCCAAAGAGGATAGTGTGCTGGGGCAGATTTAGGAGATCTCCACATTATCTAATTACAGGGAAATACATCATTTATTTATTTATTTAATTAAAAGAAATCATTCTAAACCCTATATAGGATACATTGATACTTCAAAAGCCTCTAAAGGAATTTGAGATTATGCAAATATATGTCAAGTAACATTTATAAGGTTTAGAAATTCTTGATCACTCTCTAGAATAGTCCATTAAACATGGGTTGTGCTTGAATGCACTACATAATTGATATAACACAACCACTTTGCATATCAACCAGAGTTATAGGCTCTTTATTGCAGCAATAGGTAATCACTCTTCAATCATGCTATAATTACATCCTAACCTGTTAAACTTGAGACAACCTGAATGCACCCAATGATTATTGACACCTACATTATACAACCTGAATTAACTACATTATGAGTGCCTCCATTTCTATCACAACATAGCCACATTAAACTTGGGTCACACATGAATGCATCCTATATTTGTTATAGCACAACTGTGCCACATGACCAATAGAGCTGGATCACATAATTACAGTCACAAGAATCTGTTCCTTGGTTATGATCTTATAGTGATTCCACACAACAAAATCTGGACATGAAATTCTCAAAACCCTAAACCTCTAAAAATGAAATCTGATGAGATGTTGCTTTAAAATATGATTTTCAAACCTAGAACTACAAATCTAACTTCACAACTGAATTCTGCAAAAAGACAATGACTACCCTCAACCTGGCGATATCTTCTTGATTTTTTTTAAATTTTTCCCAAGAAAATCGTCCTTAGTTCTCCACAAACTGTCTCAAGTAGAGCAAAACACTGTCGCAATAAATTAGGCATGAACTCACTTTTCTTTATGTTAGCCACAATTTGATTTTTTTCTATTTTTTATGTTTGTCAAAAATTCAACGAAAATGATAGCCTACATTTCGACGAACATCGGGGGTAAAATTTCAAAAAATTGAAAATTACACATCAAATTTTACAAGCACCCGACAATACATCAAATTATACATATTTCATCAGACAATTTCATCGGATTTTGCAGTCAAATGAGTTAGTGATAGTATGTGCATCCATGAGGACCCGTTGGCCATGAACAACTAGAGGAATGCATCAAATAAACATAATGTATGTGTTAAAATCTTCATAACTCCAAAGCGTAGGGCTCGAACCAAAGGATAGAGGAAAGCTCTTGCGCACTCATTAAGGAATGCAACGAAGACAAAATGATATGGTGAGAATGCTTTAAAGAACCTGAAAGCAAATATAACTGGAAAGTGTAAAGGTGGGCATGCTAATGTAGGGGAAACCTCAAAGATTTGAAACCAAATGAATCCCATGATTGCAACGAACAACACTGATTTGTTGAAAATGTTTTAGAAACTTTTCAAGCTCTGCAAAATACAATGAAAGGGAACACATCAATAAATGATAAAATGTATCCAAACACTGAAGAATCCTAGGGTTATTGTAACATGTTTGATGAAGCAGCCCACACCTAATGCATGGAGGATCTAAGTGGCAAGCTACCATTGTTACAGATGAATGGAGGGATCATAAGCACACAGTTGCTATGTACAAAATAAAACTTGTTGAAAATTCTATAGAGGCATCCAAACAATGATGCAACTGCCATGATTCAAGTAGGAAGAGTTGTAGAGTGCGAATGAGGATTAGGGAAAAATGTGGATAAACGGACTAAAGGAGATCCAATGGCAGAAAATGAAGAAACAATGCAACATAATCTCCACCATCGCCCGCTATCTCATGGTTCTAACTTTCATGCCCTTTAATTCCTGTGAAATGGTGGGCTGGTACCATGTGGCAAGTGTGGGTCCGGTAAAAGTTAAGCACTCCCATAAAAAAATAAAAGAGGCCTGTTTAATTGCAAATGGCATAAAATTATTTTGTTTTCTCGATGATTCAATTTTATAATATTTAAAGTAGATTGCTTTAAATTTAAGTAAAGGGGTAAATGTGAAAGGTGGGTCCCAGGGGAAATGAAGGTGTCAATTGCAAATATTAAATGGGTTTTCATTTTAAAGGGCCTGTGAAAAAGTGAAAGCACAGGAAAGGGGGGCCTTTTATTTCAAGTGAAATAAAGTATCAAAGGGGAAAATATTTTTAATGTGCAGTGAAAGTCAAGTGTATAGGGCGAGGAAAATAAAAGGCATAGGGAGAAAGTGAATACAATATTCACTTTAAATTTTATTTGCACTTGACTAGAAGGTGAAAATGTTATATGCAACATAATAAGAGGCAATATGAGTATTTTTCACATGCAGCATGAATTTAATATTCACTTTACAAGTAAATGAGGAATGTTTTAAATGAATAATTTAAAACATAAAGTGCAAAGGGGGAATGTTCTACTTTGAAAAAATAAAATAATGTGCTACATAATGAAAGAGTAGAAAATATAAGAAGATTCTAAGGGAAAGCAGGGATAAAATGTTTTCACGCAATTGTTGGTAAAAGAGTGGAATTTTCATCACATGGGCAATTTTTTGTTGCAGATAGAACAAAGGCAGATTGAGAGGAAAATTTAGTTTGTTGCAGAGAGAGGAGAGAGGCTTTTCTGTTGTGGATCAACGGTGAAGAGGATTCTAGATGGCACTTCTCGATCAGTTTTAGGGTTGCTTCTGGGGATTTCTCTTTTCTTCTATTTCTTCTCTTCTCTTCTCATTATTCAGGGTTCTGAGAGAGAGTTCTAGTTTTTTGAATTCTTGTATGGGGCTGGGTAGATAGAAAATGCTAAGTCTGAGTCATTTTTTGAGTCTGTAAGTTGTAATTTCTGATTTCATGAGCAAATACAACCAGTTTATACAAATAAATCATGAAAGTGTGTGCACATTCATGAATATCTTCAAATTGTCTCCATACTTGTACACTTTAATCATATGAATTCAATAATACAAAGTATCTTTGAGTTTTCCATCTCAAATTTCATGAGATTGTGTTATTTGTTTATGGGTCTATTTCAAAGAAATGGTTAAATACTTTGAGTAAATAACAATGATTTCAAGTGTGTAGGTTGGATTTGGTAAGGAGAATTTGATTGATAATAGGAGTGGGATTGTTGGTGAAAGACACTAACAGTTGATGCAAAGTATTAACAATTTAAATCCACTAGTTGAAGTCTGTTTGCTGATGAATTCTTTTTATGTGTTTGAATCCATGGCCCAGAATTAGGCACTGATTTCTCTTGCAACTTAGTGCATCTCAAAAACATTTTATAAATTTAAAATTATTTTAAATCCCTATGTGTTGTAGTTATCTCATGCTCCAAATAGTTGATATTATTGATGACTAGCCAATTCTATTTAGTATTATCCTATTATGTTGAGCTATTAAATGAGATTATCTGTTGTTTTTAGTGTTGTTTATGATAATGGTGCAGAGGTTATAAATGCATTAAGGGATCACCCTCTCGGGTCTTGCAGAGCCCAAAGTGTAGGTCTTTAAAATCCTCGTCAGTTGGTCCAAGTCCTTCGAGCTGCCCTCTATTGGAATTGGCAATTCCATAGGTAGATTAGAAGACCAACCTGGTTACTGTAAAAATAAACCAACATAATCTTCATGGTAAGATTTATTAGAGACAAATATGAAAAAATGCCAATAGATTATACAAATATTTTTTTATCGTAAAAATCTATCATTTCAATGTCAACTAATTTTGAGAACTTCTTTGATCCCCTTAAGCAAATTGTGTTTTCACTATCATTGCCATTTTTCTTAGGTATTAATAAAATGTTGTGGCTCACTGTTGCATCTCATCTTATCTCTTTGTTTTCATTTTTAGATTAGAATTGTCTCCTCTCCTCTTTCCATCGTTGGTGCATGTCTAAGTCCACATGAATGGACCTAGCGACATCAGCAATGTTTGGCATATTAGATGCAAAATGCCTCAAATGTGGTGGAATCACTTCTTCATTTTGAATAAAATTAATTTAACCTTGAATGGATCTAACATTATCATTGATCCATGCTTGCAAGTGAGCCTCATCAGATCCAGGTGGTGGTGGTGGGGGGTTATGAGGCAAAGGGGGTGGAGGGAGAGGTGGAAGTGTAGGTGGAAGGGTTGGAGATGGAGGTCATGGAGGTGAAGGAGGATGAGGAGGTGGATTAAGGATATCACCAATATCGAATTGATCCATGATCTATATAAGTGAACATGCATTAAAAACTATACAAAATTAACAAACAAGTACAAAATTATAAGAAATAGTTGAATTTTCAACGTACGAGTGTTAAATCTAGGATAGATGTACATACACATACATACATCATTCAACTTGAATGAATTAAGGGGTCCTCGTAATTGTTAAATGTGATGTGAAATCTCATTAAAAATTAAACATTAAAAATTACCTTAAATTAGGAGAAATTATGATGGCTTAAGGGGACCTATGAATTAAGGTCCTAGGATAAAATGATGGCTTAAGGGAATAAAATTTGGTGAATTTTCCCAAGGCAATCAAATTTCATTAAGTCAAATATATATTATTTTTAAAATGTATATTTAGGAGGTAATTAATAACATATGATGGCCTAATGGGTCCTAAGTATAGTTTTAAGGGGATCTATGGTTTAACTGTCCTAGGATAAAATGATGGGTTTAGGGTTTAGGGTAATAGGATGGCTTAAGGAGATCTATGAAGTAAGGTCCTAGGAAAAAACATTTGATGGCTTAATGGGATAAAATTTGGTGAAGTGCAAGATAGTGCTTCTAGCTTTAACTAATTTTTTTTACATCAACGCCAAACTAAATACATGGTAAATCATGAAGCACTATCTTTCTCAACTCTATGTGTTTACTATACTAATATTTTTAAGGGTTATCAAAAGGTTGCAATGTTCTATAAAATTCTTATTGGTTGAGCTACTCATGATATAACTATAATGTTAGTTGCATTTTGAAACATAAAAGGCTTCCAAAATGAGTTCCTTCCAAATACCTTACACCATTTATTAGGGGAAAGTAGAGTACCAAGTTAAAACATAACAAACTTTGCAATAACTCACTTTACCTATAAATACCTTTTCATTGTTAGAAACCAAGATCACCTGCATGCAATCAATCACCTGTCACATGCAAAAGATATGTAAAACCAAAGAAGATGTTCTGTAAACCTCAAAGTAAAAATACATTATTAAAAATCAATTATTACAAAGAGATCAATCCTTATGAAGGAGATCAAGAAACCCTAAAAGGAAAACCCTAAATGAAACCCTAGTGTGCATACTTAATAATTAATCAATTATTAATGTGCCTAAGTTTAGCTTAAGCAACTAAGGGAATAAGTGACTTAATTAATTTACCAATATGATATAATTAATTAAGTGGAATAACTTATTACTCTAACACCCCCCTTTAAGATGAACTTAGGAAGAATCTAAAACACTAGAAGTAGATGCATGAAAGCAAAGATGGGTCCTGACAACTAGCCCAAATCAGGTACCCATTTACAAATGAAAGAATGAGGTAGAGAAGGAAAAACCCAGTGGGACAAAACCCCCCTACAATGAGATGACATGCTGCAAAGAAGCACTGGAAGAACTCTGTAGAGTAACACTAGAACCGAAATCTGGCAAGCAAGGAAAGATTCTTCTGTCTACTATTGAAACCAGATGAGAGTCACTAATTGACTCAAGGAATCATGAAAAAAGCAATAGCAGACCTGATGCCTTGGAACACTCGAAAACTCCAAACAGGAACAACCCTGGAATCTATGAAGCAGCAAGCAATTATTGAAAGATGTATTACTAAAAACGAAGTGAAAAGATGCAAGATGCACTCTCCCAACTGCCAAAACATCCAAGTAATCTCCAAAAACCCATCGGTCCAAATCTGGACTAAGCGATCAACCTGGGATAGATACAGAAAAAGTGCATGGATAGCAACATAAAGCTCCTTAATACCTTTCCAACGCTGCAAAGATAGCAAAAATCGGAGATCGTGGCAAAAAGTTATGAGCTCAGAAGTCCAAAATAAACATCTAACTTCAAACAAAAATAAATGTAGACAAATAGTAAAATACTAAAAAATAAACAACACCATTGGAAAGTGCTTGGAACCAGCTTTCTGGTGATATCTTGTTTTCCCGATTTTGATATTGTATGCCCAAGTTATGACCAAAAGAAAAAAACTGCTCCTTTAGGAAAAATCAGGGCTAGGAGGGGCAAAGAGGGGCCGGCCGTATGGATGACGTCATGATTACGTTAGCAAAAGGCGAGCTTAAATTTGATAGCCATTTGGCCGTCGGGGCAAAAAAATGCCCCCCGTGCGAAAAAATATTTCGGCCGCTGGGAAAAAATCGTCGTGCTGGAATATTCTCCGGACCTCTCGGAATATTCCATGAACCTCCCAAAATATTCTTTCACTGGAAATTGCTGTGTGCAGGCCTCCAGTCACCCATAGAACTGGTGGTGGCAGTGGCTGAGCGCTAGGCGCTCGGTCATTCCCATGACCGGCAGCGCCTCTGGAGGAGCTCGTGGGGGCTAGAATATGGTCGGCGGTGGAAAGGTGGGGAAGGCCTACAGAGGTGGAGGAGTGGTGGCCGCTCGGTGGCCACTGGGCGATAGGTTCTTTTTGCACTGTGAGTGCTACACAGATTCCAAAAAAACATGTTTTTTTGTATTTTTTTTAAAAATCGTGCTTGGAATGTGTGTAGGGGAGGCTGTACAGCCCCCTAGACAATTTTTTTTGCCTTCCAGATCAATTGCTCCAAAATCGATGAAATGATAGGCGTTCTTAAGGTTTTTGGCTGTTGCAAATGCGACGGCATTGTCTGTTTGAGCCCAAAGTGTCCCAAAAAATCTACTACCCCCAGATCTTGCAAAAAAGATGCCTGTGGAAACCCTTGCATTAGAAACTCACTGAAAGGCCATATCTTCAAATCACGAACAGGCAGCTACAGATTTGGAGCTCTGATACCATGTTAGAAACCAAGATCACCTACATGCAATCAATCACCTGTCACATGCAAAAGACATGCAAAACCAAAGAAGATGTTCTATAAACCTCAAAGTAAAAATGCATTATTAAGAATCAATTATTACAAAGAGATCAATCCTTATGAAGGAGATCAAGAAACTCTAAAAGGGAAACCCTAAATGAAACCCTAGTGTGCACACTTAATAATTAATCAATTATTAATGTGCCTAAGTTTAGCGTAAGCAACTAAAGGAATAAGTGACTTAATTAATTTACCAATATGATATAATTAATTAAGTGGAATAACTTATTACTTTAACATTCATGTCATTACTCATTTTTTTAGCTATGTAGTTATGTAAAATCTAGTTATTCACATTCAATTAGAAATAAAATTTGATAATCCACCTCAACTATCTAATATTTTTTCTACAACTCATACTTCACTATTTATTTTCAAAATGCATTTTTTAAAAATCTAATATGATATTTATAGTTTTGTTATATATTGCAAAGGATAATAAACAACCCTCTACTACCCTTGGACGGAGAATAAAATTCCTTTTACATGCATATGTAGCTAGTTAATAAATAACATAAATACTCAAAATTTATCCTATATGGCAAATATTATGACATGGGGGATGATAAACAAATTAATGCATTAGATTAAATAAGTATTTTGAAAAGGTATAAAATAATGAAAGTACTTAATTAAAACAAAATTAGTAGCTATTAGATATTGATTCATCACATAAGAAAGAACATTAGTTTATGAATGTTTTTTAATTTATGAATAATTGTCTATTTCCTTAGATAACTTCTATGATTGAGGAATTAAGAACACAATTATAAATTAGCCCACTTTTGATAATTTAGGATAGTCTCTATGGTTCACCCTTGAATTTATACAAATGCCTATATTTAGAGAAAATCAAAATGTGTCTTGACAAGTTGTTAGAGCTAGATCTTAAAATAGTTATTGAATCCTTGATTAGTACTAGTAATTTCTATTCCTTCCCTAATCGTCTTTTAAGTCTATGAATAAAAGGAGTGGAAGGAAATGTGAAATAGAATGCTTTAATTTTTAGATATAACAAGATATTGATACAAGTGTAGAAGCTAGCATGGACTCATATGTGACACTATAAAGAGGGAAGGTTCATCCTCCCCTTCCATGAGAAGCCTCTCTTGAAATGTTTGAGGCATTAACACCTTTGTATACCTTGGAATTTATCCTATTCTAGTGCATAAAATAACTAAGAAATGCAAAATGGTAAAATACCAAGGACACCTCAAGATTAGCCAAAAGAGTGATATAACGAAAAGGAAAATGAATAAAATGAAATACAAACAGTTTCACCTTCCTTGCTGTTGATATCTCTTTGATTGGCCCTTGCTTGGAATGATTTGTGTGCTCCTTAGATGATTGCTTGAGTGACTAAATGCAAGATTCAATGTGCAAGATGATTAAAAGAGATGGCTAAATGATGGCAAAGGATTGAGGATGTAAATTGGTAGCATGTAGTTATGAAAATACAAAGTGTTGAAAATGCCCTTAAGGAGGGGGTATTTATAGGAGAATTTGAATTCTCTAGAGAATTCAACGGTCAAGATTGCTCCAACAAGGCCAAGATGAAGGGCTAGTGGGTTGAGACCCACAAGCCCTCACATCTTGACATGTGGAGGGTGAAGTGGACAAGGGAATATGAGGTGTAAGTGAGGTGTCAAAAAGGTACATGAGGTGGAGGAAGGACATGCACCTTGGGGAGTGAGGAGATTTCCACAAAAAGGGATTCTTGTCCCCAAGTGGGAGTGAAAGGGACATTTGAGGAATTTTGGAATTCCTCAAAAATCTACATGGGAAAATGAAAGGTGGTTGGGAAATAAGTGTGAATTAAAAATTCACATTCTTAGGAAAGTCTAAAAGATAAAAGGTGGGCTCCAAAAAGGTGGGACTTGGTCACATGTGGAGATTGTGACAAGTCCAAGGTTCTAGAAGCCTTGAAGGACCTAAATATGAATTAAAAATTCACATGGGGAGGAGAGAGACATGGATGAATAAAAAGGAATTAAAAATTTGGGGATGGGGAGAGTTGACTAAGGTACTAATTAGGTTTGACTAATTAGTAATTAGAGGATATAGGGTTAATTAGGATTAAAAGCCAACTTGCAAAAGTTGGAGGATGTGACACATCCTAATCAAGGATTAGGCATGTGCACATCCTTAATGAAGAGATTAGGAAATGGATTAGGATTAGATGAAAATGACATGTGAGGGATTAAATAAATGTAATATTTATTTAATTCATTTGATGAAAAGGGGATTAAGGAGGGTAAGGTATTTAATTAATAATTAAATACCTTAAGGATTTGGCAGAATTAAAGATATTAATTAAATAATAGTAATATTACTTAATTAGCTCGAATAAGAGGATGTTTTAGATGAAAAGTGATAAATTTGGATAAATTAAGTGTCCAAATTTGGATGTCTACAACCTCTAACAAGAGGAAGGTGGTTTTTAACTTCCTCATATCTTCCCTTACAGATATGGTTATTTTGTAGGAAACCAGGTTGGTTTTTAACTAAATATCATGTATATTATTGCTAAATTTGGTTGCCTTAGGCAACTTCACCAAAATTTGAGAACTTCTTTGATCCCCTTAAGACATTGTATTAGGACCCCTTAAGATGTGGTTATTTTGTAGGAATCTGGGTTGTTTGATGAGTATACTTTTGGTCTTCTTTCTTTAATGGGAAGGGTTTAGTCTATAGTTTAGTCTACTACTTAATGCATCTAGTGGTCTTTACATATTATACTTGAAATCTATGTAGGAGCATCCCTAGGTAGTGTGATCTAATCTTGCATCATTTTAGAAAAGAGATCTTAGTTTTAGTTATTTATTTTTTATTAGTTTATAGTTACCAATTTATGGTAAGGAAATTTATTTAATTTCATCATAATTTGAAATTGACATTTTTAATTTTGAGCATAGCTTGAGTTGGTGTTAAGAAATTCATATTAATGTTTGAAGTGATATGGATGAGGAAAATAATATAAATTCTTGAGAGTGTTTATGGGCATAAAGGTAATTTTTTGGTTCTGAAAGGCACAAACAAATCTTGCAGACCATTATCATCTACTTTTAATATTTAGAAAACAATAACATATGGAATGAAAAAATCATATGTGCATACATATATATATCTATGTACACACACACACAATCATATACATACATGTGTATGTATGTACATGTATGTATGTATGTATGTATGCATGTATGTATATATGTGTATATATATGTATATATCTAAATACATATATTTATAAACCTATTCTACATCAAACATGGAGCTTCTATGTTATCTCTTAATGTAATCAAATATTGCATACCATTATCCTCTAAGTTTTTAATATTTAGAAAATAATAATTTAATGAAATGAAAAAAATATATATACATATCTACATATATACAAATACACATGTGCACATACATATATTTATACTTGGTTCCTCTAAGATCTAAAAACTTCTAATATTCTAGAGAACTATAAAACTGGAATATTTTTTTTCTTGAATAACTTCTAGTTTCCAGAAGGTTCTTGCTCTTCTAGAAGATTCTAGTTCTTCCAGAAACATCTTGTCACTTTATAGACAATCTTATTCTTTAACAATATCTTCTTGTAGATGAGTTATCAAATTTGGAGCAACCATGTACTTGAACTTAATAATTTACAAGCTTTATTTGAAGGATATGGGAGTGGTGTTATGGACAATATATGATTTCTCAGCTATAAAAATTATTAGTAGCTATTATCTAATCTTAATTTCCATTTTATTATCACCACACGTAGAAGAGTATATATGGATTGAAAATTTGTCTTTAGTCCAAACAAAATCAATAAATAGTCATAACAATTTTTTTGTGCAACTATAAGGAAATAATGAAACTTCCACTTGCACAAGGTTTGAATTGAAGGTCAAATATTTTTAACAAGATTGTATTGAATGCTTTTATGAGTCTCTACCACACAACAAGACTAGCTTGACAGAAAATTGTCAACGCACTACTACAACACATCGATTTTTTATATAGGAGGTTTGATGTCATATAAACAAATCATGCATTGAGTATTTATTTTCTTCCTATAGGAGTATCACAAAAAATATTTTCACATCAAATCAAATGCATTTGTGTTGGTAATTTAAAAAAGAAATATAGCCAAGTTTTGATCCCAATTATTATCATGAAAGACACATTATCATTAGGACATCAAAAATCGGTGTTTCAAACCCATTTAAAGCTTAACAAGTTAAATTACTTAAACAAAAAAATTCTACATAAGAATAAACCCAATATAATTGATTCAAAACTCAAGTCCTTGAAGTCGATTAATTGACCTTGGTCCTTCACATATTGGAAGAGGTTGTAGAATGATCACTAGTTAAATCTCTCTAGTCATAAAATCAAGACCCCTCTTTCACAAAAATATCTAGCAAGAACAACATTTAATATTTGATTGAGAATACTACTTGTTGTCAAACAGATTAAACCCAAATGCTTGAATGACTAAATTCAGCAATTTGTTGAAATAGGGGAACTATCTTCAGGCTGTGAGTATTCCTATGGTGAAGATAGACCTCCAAATTCTAGGTTGGTTCCTATATGATAATAAATTAGGTACTTGAATGATTTGTTTTGAGAAAAGGGTAAGAAGGATTGAATTGAATGCATGAACTAAAATTAAAAATTCGGTGATGGACCTAATTGATAAAAAACATGCAACTCTGACTCACAATAATTCTCAAAAAAATCTATCCACACGAATCAATTTAACAGTTTGATCACAAAAATGATTCTAAGGAAGGATTAAATAAACTTCTTTGAAGGAGAATTGAGTTCGCACAACATGAAAAGAAATGATTATTTCAATACACAACCTAAGACCTGTGACTTTCACTATTTTTTAATGCATGCAAGTATAAATGAGACAATGATTTTAAAGGTTCTGATATTAAAACACAATAAAATATCATCCAATCATTCATAAAAACAACATAGTGATAAGGTAGATACTTGAATTCACTGAAATTAAAGGAATCTTTGCATAAAAAAACATAAATTGAACCTGTAAACCTGCTGTTGTATATTAATTTGAAACTGAAAGCTGAGTTACAAAATATTTCTCTTTGCGGAATGCAAAGTCTGAAAAATAAGAACTAGTGCAAAATGACTAAGTCATTATACTTTATACAAAATCCTTTGAAAGGCATGGAGGTGAAACTGAAAGTCAAACTTAGTGTGAAAATGATAACTCCAAGGAAAATCTTGAGCATAAATAAAAATCTCCAAAAAGAAGGCCCAAACTCATGTAAAAATGAGTGAACTCAGGCTCAAACTAGTTGTCAACTCGTAACTGATCCATGGGGCACCTAAACTAAACTGAAAATCCTTCAAAACATGGGTCCAAGCATGCAAAAAATCATCTTGTTTTTGTCAATCCGCCCATGAGAATTGGAACTCCATCTCTAAAATGTGGATGATGATAAAGCAAACTGATCCACTCCACCTTACTTGTATTCTCGCATGTCTTGGAAAAGATGATAACATTATTAAATATTAAAGATAATCAAATGATTATCTTAATATTTAATATGTAATAGTTTTGCTCTAAATATATTATATATAAAATACTAAGGTAACAAGATATCACCTTTAATATTTAATAAATTGAACATTTTGATAATTCATGCAAAACACATCTAACTTTGCAAACTCTCACCAAACCTTCCTTAAGCCATGGGATTCCTAAAAACAAAAGACTCTTGACTTTAAAAGTCATAGACCATGGGGAACAAGTAAACATAATGATTTATTTTAAAATCATTGAAAAAAACATCCTCCATGGAATTAGGGTAGGCAAATATTACCAAGCCCTAATCATTCATTATCATTGCATTGACTTGGATGAGGAAATATGCTATAGCGACACCATGAAGAAAGCACTAGGGTTTGAATTGCTGCAGTTTGAATCTCATGCTATACTTGCTGCTCTGAGAATTTTTTTATGAGATTTCATGTAGTCTTGTTGTGCCGCCATGTTTTCAGCTCGGGCTTGAAGATCTTTACATTTTTGCACTCACGGGTAAGTTTCTCCTACTGTTTTGAAGCTCCTGTGTAAAACATCTTGGCCATGAAACCATTATTTGCATATCCTTCTGTAACCTTTGTGAAAAAGAAGTAACTTTTGTATATGATAATCTCAACAAGCAATTTAACCTTTAATTTTCCTTATGCATTTGCATTCTAGATGCTCTTCTAAAACCCTTCATTTTTTATGGCCACATCTTCTTAGCTTTATGGGTGATTTCGAGGGCTTCTCTATTGCTCTATGTATAGTTTCTATTTGAGGCCGCCATGAATGTATTTAGGTCAAACCTTGATACCAACTGAATGCAAGTTTTTGAATGTATCTTTCCATCACAAAAGAACTTGTCTTTTCCCCCCAATCTCTGCAAGAAATGCTCGATTCAATCTTATTGATGGAAAAATCCATTGTTTACACAAAAATGATGAATTTTCCATGCTTTAAGCTTGTTATTTCCATTATTTAGAGGAGCTTCTGTAACTTGTGGCTGCGGCCTGTTATTCTGATTTCTGGGAATACTTATCATTTCATGTTTGAAGCTGATAGTCCTACTGCCATTGCCTTGACTCCTTTTATCTATGGCAGATCATTGTATGCTCAATATTTCCTTAAGACATTTTGATTCATTTCAAAACCCTCACTGGTTGTCCTCGTCGAGCATGATTCTTTTTGCAAGATGGTGAAAAGCTCCTTGAAACTTTAAGCCTTTATTACTATGTTTTAAAATATAGAGTACTATCACTACTCTCTGATAATTTGATTGTTCTTCTTATGGTAATCTGCTCTTTGTATATCTTTGAATAATGAAAAGTCACATGGATGTCATAATTAATTTTGTCATATTGGTCTCTCATTTATTGATGATATCACTGTCCCTGATGACCATCACAAATATGTAGTATGATCTATGCCTATCATTTGATTATCTTAGGAAATCTTCATCTATTAGTTTATGGAGATGATGTCCTTTGAGCTATCACTAAAATTTTGCAAGAATTTTCATCTGATGTTCTTGCTTATAAGCATATGAAGTCTGGACTATCACTTTTTGATTATGATGCTAAAATTTCACTATTCCTCTATTGCTTTGATCTGGAACTTGTAATATATATGCATGTTCGCTAGATGATGATGCTCCATTGTGCATAGTGAAATTCTACTATACTTCATATATATCTTTTGTTATTGCTCTATACCTTGTGAGCATGTCAATGACTAGTAATAGTTGCGACTATCATTTGATATTAAATCCATGTCATGAATGTTGTTAAATCTAAAAATTTCTCTTAGCTCTATTAGTAGCAGTTGAATGCTTATCTTTTCATATTCGCGACTTTATAAGCTACCCCTGTAGCAATAATATGATGAATGCATTATCTTGTAGCATGGTCTTTTACATTTTCGTATCTCCGTTATTTTGAAAAATTATATTTTTGTAGCTTCAAAAGTTGTTCTATTAATGTTGTTTAATTCTGAACCAAATCCTTGCATTGCATCAACTATCAATGCATATGGTTAGATCTGCTTCTTAATGTTTATGAGCTAGGCTCAACCCCTGTGGTAGCCACATTTCACACCAATCATAAAACTATCTCTTGATTAAAATGATCAGATTGTACCATACATGTTCCTACACACTACACAAGCATGTTAGCAAAATAATTGAACCTAAAAGCTTCCATTGAATTTATGTTCCTTGATGATCCATTTTTGATAACTAAATCATCTGATGAATGCTTGAATGAATGCAGATTACATTTATGTTGTTAATGTAGGCATGAGGTAGGATATGATTCTTATTGCTTTAACACCACTTTTCATCATACTTGCAGATGCTTTTGGAGCCTAGAAATGGATCACTTCGAAAGCACAACACAACAACTGAAGACTTTAACATGAAGTGTAGTGCCCATCCGTTTCGGTTGCTCTTGTCATTCAAGTAAGTTGTCTGTTGGGTGGTTATGTCATTTTCGTGTGTTCGAGTAGTGTGATAAGTTGATTTTGAGATGTCTTGATTTTGTGATTTTGTAATATTGTATAGTTTTGATTATTTTAATTAATTAAATTAAAAAGGATTAAAAGGGCACTTAATTTAGTTGGGAAGTGAAATTATAACTGAATGAACTACATTTAGTAAATGATACGATAACTATTTTGGATGGCTAATTATTAAATTAAAATAATAACTAAAAGAAGTATGAGTAATTATTTAAATTAAACAATGTGACGAAATAAATTCTAATAGAATATTATGAATAAATAAAGATAAGCATCATGTCCAATAAATCATGAAGATAAGATTTAAAACTGAAGACGAAAATAGAAAAGATGAATAATATTGTGCTAGAGTTAACTCATTAAAATATCAAAGGTAATATGTTCTTTTTAAAATTAAATAAATGGCAAGATAAGATTTCGAACTGAAGATAAAAGCAAGGAAAGCAATTGGAAAATGGAAAGTGAATAGTTTATTGCTAATTAAATAAATAATAATAAATGATCGTGATAAGATTAAAAAAAAAACTGTTGGGAAAACGAAAGGAAAGGGGATGGAAAAATCTCTCTCTTGGATCATGCCATGATTTTTCTTTGGACCATTCGGCTTCAATGGATCTAAAAAAATTCCTAGGAGATATATCGATAAACAGAGAAGTTATTGAGGGGAGCAGGGGCGTTTAGAGGAGGAGGAGATCATGAGAATAAAAGAAAATTTGGGGGTGGTTCTCAGGAAGAATTTTGGGTGGACTTTGAAAAGGGAGATTTGGGGGTATGGTATTTTGGGATCTCTAATATGTTCTGACTCCTACATCATTCCTCAGGTATTTATTCTTAAAGCCATCTGGTTCGTTCAAAAAATATTACTTTTATCAAGCTCCAGGTAGAAGATTCTTCGTGCTTTCATAGAGAGGAGACAACATTGTTTTTCGAGACTGTAATTGCCTTACCATCTCTTCTAAAAGTTCAAAATTGTGCCTTGTATCTAATTATTAGATTAGAGTAATGCCTTAGGGTTTGGCCGATGTTTCTTGGTAATTTCTTACACCTGTATTTCATGCAACTCTGTATACTTAATCTTTGCAAAGAAAATCTTAACCCCTTTAACATCGATGTTGATTCGCTATGTTGCTCGGTATTGAAGCTATGTTATCTGTAATTTGGTTTTCATCTCTTTGTATGTTTGGACATACACAGAATATAGCGACTGATTCTTTAATCTATGCTTCAATCCCTACGTTTTATATCCTCAAATTGAAAATTTTGAGCTTACAACAATATTCATACTTGGCTATACCTTACAACGATCTAGCGCATGAGTTTAACCATTTTGTTGTGAGCATTAGAACTTCTTCTTCCTTTGTGGATCACTCCTTGGTTCGGCATTGTGGCTTCGGTTATTGTTGATTTCCTTACATAAGCTTTCATCTCTGTTCATAATTTTCTTTGGGGCCGGTTACGCTCTTGGGCCACTGCGTATTTAACTTAAAACAAAAATTTTATGCTCTTTACACTTTTGTGTCTGGAGATTGTCGGCTGGCTGTAGACATCGTTCATTCCACCCTATCCCCGCATCCATTCCTTACCGCTTTGGAAATTTCACCCGAAGCTATCTCTTTGATTCTTTTTGCAACCTGTCTCAGTAGAAACACTTGAACATAGGAGACTGAGGAGGTAAAAATAGCCTCCCAGTTTCGTTGGCAACCTGCCACATCTATTGTACTTGAAAATAGAATGTTGTAGAGGTTTAAATAATCTCTCTGATCCTTTGTCAACCTGTCTCAACTGTAGCACTTGAATATAATAGGAAGTTTATAGATTTAAATAACCTGCTTGATTCTGTTGTCAATCTATCGCAGTTGCTACACTTGAAAATAAATATTGTCAATGTACGAGAGCTTACCTTTGATCATGGTGAAGTTTAACTTCCAAACTTCAAATTTGAGCGCGTCTCTGGAAACTTGCCACCAAACTGAAATGCCTCTAGTTCAAAAAGAAAATTTGTACATTATTTATCCTACTCTTAAGTCACGTATTTGCACCTCACCTTTCTCCTTCCCTTCCGTCTTGTGGATAACGTGTGATATTTGATAATAATGCAAGTAGATAGCGATATTTCCAAATTCCAATATTCATTTTCTAATATGCTTGGCAACCTGCCTTAGTTACAGTATTTGGAGTTGAGGCGTTGTACAGAATTAAATAGCCTCCCTGAAACCATTGATCACCTTTCACAGCTGCAACTTTTAGACTTGCAAAGGCATAGTAAATTGAATAGACTCTCCGGGTCCTTGGTTAACCTAGCGCAGTCGTAGCACTTGAAATCTATAGGAAGTTGTTAAGGAAAGAATAATTCAATTAACGAGTTTTAATAAATGTTGAATATTGTAAACTTAAGTAGGTATTATATATATATTTATATCTTTTGGATTACTCATTTGCTCTAAATGGTTTATGATCATTAGTATTTGTAATTTATAATCGTGATAGATGTATAATTTTACCCTCTATAAAAGATAAGGTTAGACCAAGAGAATGTAGGTCAAATATGATCATCACTGTAGGTCAAATATGATCATCACTCTAGGAAAAAGAGTATGTCATTCTTGAATATTTATAATTTCTAATTTCATGTGTGTGATCTTTATTTAAACTTAAAGTGATTATAAAAGTATCTATATGTATGTTTTATTGTGTTGGGATAATAAGAAAAGTATGTTGGGTTTTGGTTTGGGAAGAATTTACTTAGTGAATTATATTAGTCTAATAATTTATTAAGAAGTCTACACTTGGTAGTTGTCATATTGATATAGTAGTCGTGAATAAGTACTTATGGTTGGAACATAAGTTACAATTCTTTAGTTATTTAATCTAGCGGTTAAGATAAATTGATTAATTCAGGGAGTAATGTTTAGAGGGAAATGGTATTTTTATCTTTGGGATCATTGAAGGGTTTAGTTATATGGTTGCATTTGGTAATCTTGTAATGGGTGGTTGTATTGAACTCCTTAATAGTGGAATTGTGTATATTAGAATTAATCAGCATCTTTGGCCATGGTTAAGTATTGTTGTAAACTCTATTTGTCTTCATTTTGGTAGTTTTATAAATTTGCACAAACGTTGAATAAATTGTTCTTGAATTGAGACTTCCTTCTTAATTATTTCTCTTGGATTGTTGATTAGGGGATAACTTTATGACGATCCGAGTTTCTAATAAATGTTGTTCTTATATGGATACTTATTTAGAATCTTGAGATGGTAATTGTTTTGGTCATTGAGTAGGTTGGTTTCTTTTAATTGGGAATGCGAATAGATAATTGTTGTCATTGCCATATTGCTGATTTTATGAAGGTGATTTGTGTGCCACTGTAAGGGGTTCTTGTGAGGAGAAAATTGAGGTCTCCCGTGGAACGCCTAGTTGGTGGCTTTTGGATGTTGAGTGATTTTTGTTGAATTAAAGGTTGATTTTCTTCTATGATTCCCTTTTTAGGTGACACCATTGTTGATATGTGGATTGTATTTATGTTTTAGGGTTGATTGATTTGTGGATGGGTCTTGATGATTCCTCCTTTTTGTGGCTTTTCTGAGTTAATCTCATATTTGAGGGAAATTTTATCCTTGCGTTGAAATTATTGGGGAAAAACTCTTGTTGCTTCATTTTACCCTCAATTGTGGGTTGTCATTCTTTTGGTTTCCAGAGGCTTGAGATGAATTGTCAGTTGATGTTCTCTTTATATGCCCTTGATGTGGCAAGTGTTTTGGTTTCATGATTTTGAAAGGGTTGTACGGGAATCGTTGAGACTTTGATTATGTATTTATAGCGAGATGGGTAATGCCTCGCATGCTTCTCTGTTGTGATCTAATGTTCTTGTTATGTTGTACAACCCTTGGTTTTTTGGTTTGTTGTTGTTGGGTCTCTAGGGAGAGTGGCTCCTCGTGGGGTCCGGCACCCCGTTTAATGGGAAGGGAACAGGATAACCAACGAGTGAGTTAGTAATCAAGTGAAAACCTAATAATTAACTTTGGAGGGTTGGGTAGTAATATCATTATAAGATTTAAAAATGGATGCCTTCTCTTCATTAGTGCTTCCGCAGACTAATGGAAGGTTGAGAAGGTCGTGGTCGGCAAGGTCGTGACCTCGTCTTCACGAGAGGTTTACGGCTCCGCATGAGTCATCCTATGGACCGGCGCCTCCAGTTGGGAGTAAGGGCACAGGATAGCCATAGATGGGACCGGCGCCTCCAGTTGGGAGGAAGAGCACAGGATAGCCCATGTAGGACTATGCGATGACACTCTCCCCTAGTTGCCCATGTGTTTTACTTTATTGTGTTCCTCTGGAATTATGTTATGGGAGTTGGTTTAGATTGTGGTTGAATGGACTTATATTGATGTATGGAGTATTGCCTTGATACATCTTTGGTGTACTTTGTGGTCTTGTATGATCTCATTGATATTTAACTTATGACCTTGTACTCTTATGGTATTGTGATATGATGTTATTGTATTGTTTAATTGCAATTTGGAATTGTATTATGTTTATTAATTCAGTTTGATTTGGAAGTGTTTCATGATCATCCTTGGTTACTTGTTTACCGGTCATTGCTTTGATTTATGTGATGAGATTTATGACTTTAAGTTATTTTTTGACTCTTGGATGTTGTTGATTATGTCATTGTAATCCCTGAGTTTTATGATACTTTTGTATGATGTTGAGTCTTGTGGTTCCTGTTTGGATGTTCTTGGTTGAGGACTCTTTCTTGTCAGCTCCTTAGCATGGGGGTGGGTCTTGATCCACATGGTTGGGTGGAACGTGCAAGCACCCCATGGTTCCCAAATAGGATCGAAAGGCGGATTGGTACCCGTGGCGACTCCGAGTTGCATCCATCTTGGAACCAATTATGATACCGTATTCATCTTTCAGCTTGTATCATGTTATCTTATTGTATGGTTTCCGTTCATTTGGAAACACTTTGTATCATTGTACCTCTTGAACATTGTACTGTAATGTAACGTTAAACCTTGTGTGAATATTGGCCATGGTAGTTGTTATTCAATGTGTTGAGTTAATCATGTATACATTGTATTTATGTACACAAATGGTTTCTTATCAATATCATGTATGTGTTACATTTATTAATGTTTACTTTGTTATGGATTATATTTTTTGGCTTTTATTCTTTATTGTCATTGTGTGGATCTAAGTCTCGTAATGACTCCTCGTGTACCCCAAGGGATGTATGTGTTAATGAATCTACTTAAATGAAATTCATGTTATGACTTAATGTGTATTACATGTATGTTATGTTAACTTAAAAAAATAAAAAAATTGTGTCGTAATTATTGTTTAATTGTCCTTTGGGGTTCGCACGATGAGGCGTTACAACATGGTATCAGAGCCTAGGTTCATACACTGGGCACAATGTGTGCTCACTATGTAACCTTGCATTTAGACTCTTGAGTTTAGAGTTTCACCTTTTTGGTGTCGTTGCTGAGTAACTTGAGTTTTACCATTGGTTGGTGTTGGGTTGAAGGTGTAGGAAACTGATAGGAAAGGATAGGACCCTCGGTGTAGTGCGCAATGCACCGATATCCTTCCTGTCAGGGATGCACTATAGACCCTTGTGTTGTTGTGACATGTGGTTTTTAGTGATGTGAGCTATGTGTATGCATATGTCAAGTGTGCATGGAGTCTGCCTTTTATTGTCTTGAATTTGTGAAGGTGTAAAATTTTGCCCTTTTTATTGAAATTGATGTGAAATGTGGAGTTGTATAATGTTTAAAGTGGAGTTATTTGTGTTAAAATGATGAGTTCTGACATAGAAGTTAGGTTGTGTGGGTAATTGTGCTATTATTTTTAGTAAAATATAGTATCTTGAGATTAAGATTGCAACTTGAATTATGGGTACTAATGTGTGATGTTCTATCGTAGCTTTTGATTTACAGGAAGTTGGCTTCAGAAAGCATAGTGACGAAGGTAATGTAATTGTAATATGCAAGTATAGATACTTATAATGTCAAGTAGTAATTAACTTTGATATAGTAGATGAATTAGGTTTATGGTTAGCATCCGTATGCGAATATTGCCTAACTAATAAGAAGCAAACTATTTACGAGTTACTAAAATTGTTTTGACTATTATGTGTGGTTTGGTGGGAGGGACAGTGTGGTATCACTCACTTGCGAGTGCCCTACTATGCTGGGAGTTCCTCTCATGATGTATTTTTGATGTATATGTATTGTGCACAACGTTTGTTTACATGCAGGATTGCAGGAACTAAGTCTCGATTCCACCTGCATTGTCAGGACAGGGCGAGCATTATATACACCCAATGGGTTTGACGTTGAACATAGGAGCTGACAAGAAATTTTCCCCAACCTTGTTCGTTACTTCGTCCTTGTGGTCTATAGCAATTCCACCTTCGTTTTTATCATTTCTTTTCTTTGAATAATGCTTAAATTTCTTTGCTTAATTAAGGTTGTATGATTGTTGATATTGTTGCTAGTTGTTGTGGTACCGTGTTTAATACTTGAGATCGACTTCCAGGAGTAAGTCAATGCCTAAGGGGGGAAGGATGTAGTGCCCATCTATTTCGGTTGCTCTTGTCATTCAAGTAAGTTGTCTGTTGGGTGGTTATGTCGTTTTCGTGTGTTCAAGTAGTGTGATAAGTTGATTTTGAGATGTCTTGATTTTGTGATTTTGTAATATTGTATAGTTTTGATTATTTCAATTAATTAAATTAAAAAGGATTAAAAGGGCACTTAATTTAGTTGGGAAGTGAAATTATAACTGAATGAACTACATTTAGTAAATGATAGGATAACTATTTTGGATGGCTAATTATTAAATTAAAATAATAACTAAAAGAAGTATGAGTAATTATTTAAATTAAACAATGTGACAAAATAAATTATAATAGAATATTATGAATAAATAAAGATAAGCATCATGTCCAATAAATCATGAAGATAAGATTTAAAACTAAAGACGAAAATAGAAAAGATGAATAATATTGTGCTAGAGTTAACTCATTAAAATATCGAAGGTAATATGTTCTTTTTAAAATTAAATAAATGGCAAGATAAGATTTCGAACTGAAGATAAAATCAAGGAAAGCAATTGGAAAAGGAAAGTGAATATTTTATTGCTAATTAAATAAATAATAATAAATGATCGTGATAAGATTAAAAAAAAAACTGTTGGGAAAACGAAAGGAAAGGGGATGGAAAAATCTCTCTCTTGGATCATGCCATGATTTTTCTTTGGACCATTCGGCTTCAATGGATCTAAAAAAATTCCTAGGAGATATATCGATAAACAGAGAATTTATTGAGGGGAGCAGGGGCATTCAGAGGAGGAGGAGATCATGAGAATAAAAGAAAATTTGGGGGTGGTTCTCAGGAAGAATTTTGGGTGGACTTTGAAAAGGGGGATTTGGGGGTATGGTATTTTGGGATCTCTAATATGTTCTGACTCCTACGTCATTCCTCGGGTATTTATTCTTAAAGCCATCTGGTTCGTTCAAAAAATATTACTTTTATCAAGCTCCAGGTAGAAGATTCTTCGTGCTTTCATAGAGAGGAGACAACATTGTTTATTGAGACTGTAAGTGCCTTACCATCTCTTCTGAAAGTTCAAAATTGTGCCTTGTATCTAATTATTAGATTAGAGTAATGCCTTAGGGTTTGGCTGATGTTTCTTGGTCATTTCTTACACCTGTATTTCATGCAACTCTGTATACGTAATCTTTGCAAAGAAAATCTTAACCCCTTTAACATTGATGTTGATTCGCTATGTTGCTCGGTATTGAAGCTATGTTATCTGTAATTTGGTTTTCATCTCTTTGTATGTTTGGACATGCATAGAATATAGCGACTGATTCTTTAATCTATGCTTCAATCCCTACGTTTTATATCCTCAAATTGAAAATTTTGAGCTTACAACAATATTCATACTTGGCTATACCTTACAACGATCTAGCGCATGAGTTTAACCATTTTGTTGTGAGCATTAGAACTTCTTCTTCCTTTGTGGATCACTCCTTGGTTCGGCATTGTGGCTTCGGTTATTGTCAATTTCCTTACATAAGCTTTCATCTCCATTCATAATTTTCTTTGGGGCCGGTTACGCTCTTGGGCCACTGCGTATTTAACTTAAAACAAAATTTTTATGCTCTTTACACTTTTGTGTCTGGAGATCATCGCCTGGCTGTACACATTGTTCATCCCACCCTATCCCTGCATCCATTCCTTACCACTTTGGCAATTTCACCTGAAGCTATCTCTCTAATTATTTTTGCAACTTGTCTCAGTAGAAACACTTGAACATAGGAGACTGAGGAGGTAAAAATAGCCTCCCAGTTTCGTTGGCAACCTGCCACATCTGTTGTACTTGAAAATAGAATGTTGTAGAGGTTTAAATAATCTCTCTGATCCTTTGTCAACCTGTCTCAACTGTAGCACTTGAATATAATAGGAAGTTTATAGATTTAAATAACCTGCTTGATTCTGCTGTCAATCTATTGTAGTTACTGCACTTGAAAATAAATATTGTCAATGTACGAGAGCTTACCTTTGATCATGGTGAAGTTTAACTTCCAAACTTCAAATTTGAGCACGTCTCTGGAAACTCGCCACCAAACTGAAATGCGTCTAGTTCAAAAAGAAAAGTTGTACATTATTTATCCTACTCTTAAGTCACGTATTTGCACCTCACCTTTCTCCTTCCCTTTCGTCTTGTGGATAACGTGTGAGATTTGATAATAATGCAAGTAGATGGCGATATTTCCAAATTCCAATATTCATTTTCTAATATGCTTGGAAACCTGCCTTAGTTACAGTATTTGGAGCTGAGGCGTTGTACATAATTAAATAGCCTCCCTGAAACCATTGACCACCTTTCACAGCTGCAACTTTTAGACTTGCAAAGGCATAGTAAATTGAATAGACTCTTCGGGTCCTTGGTTAACCTAGCGCAGTCATAGCACTTGAAATCTATAGGAAGTTGTTAAGGAAAGAATAATTCAATTAACGAGTTTTAATAAATGTTGAATATTGTAAACTTAAGTAGGTATTTTATATATATATTTATATCTTTTGGATTACTCATTTTCTCTAAATGGTTTATGATCATTAGTATTTGTAATTTATAATCGTGATAGATGTATAATTTTACCCTCTATAAAAGATAAGGTTAGACCAAGAGAATGTAGGTCAAATATGATCATCACTTTAGGTCAAATATGATCATCACTCTAGGAAAAAGAGTATGTCATTCTTGAATATTTATAATTTTTGATTTCATGTGTGTGATCTTTATTTAAACTTAAACTGATTATAAAAGTATCTATATGTATGTTTTATTGTGTTGGGATAATAAGAAAAGTATGTTGGTTTTTGGTTTGAGAAGAATTTACTTAGTGAATTATATTAGTCTAATAATTTATTAAGAAGTCTACACTTGGTAGTTGTCATATTGATATAGTAGTCGTGAATAAGTACTTGTGGTTGGAACATAAGTTACAGTTCGTTAGTTATTTAATCTAGCGGTTAAGATAAATTGATTAATTCAGGGAGTGATGTTTAGAGGGAAATGGTATTTTTATCTTTGGGATCATGAATGGTTTAGTTATATGGTTTCATTTGGTAATCTTGTAATGGGTGGTTGTATTGAACTCCTTAATAGTAGAATTGTGTATATTAGAATTAATCGGCATCTTTGGCCATGGTTAAGTATTGTTGTAAACTCTATTTGTCTTCATTTTGGTAGTTTTATAAATTTGCACAAACGTTGAATAAATTGTTCTTGAATTGAGACTTCCTTCTTAATTATTTCTCTTGGATTGTTGATTAGGGGATAACTTTATGATGATCCGAGTTTCTAATAAATGTTGTTCTTATATGGATACTTATTTAGAATCTTGAGATGGTAATTGTTTTGGTCATTGAGTAGGTTGGTTTCTTTTAATTGGGAATGTGAATAGATAATTGTTGTCATTGCCATGTTGCCGATTTTATGAAGGTGATTTGTGTGCCCCTGTAAGGGGTTCTTGTGAGGAGAAAATTGAGGTCTCCCGTGGAACGCCTAGTTGGTGGCTTTTGGATGTTGAGTGATTTTTGTTGAATTAAAGGTTGATTTTCTTCTATGATTCCCTTTTTAGGTGACACCATTGTTGATATGTGGATTGTATTTGTGTTTTAGGGTTGATTGATTTGTTGATGGGTCTTGATGAATCTTCCTTTTTGTGGCTTTTTTGAGTTAATCTCATATTTGAGGGAAATTTTATCCTTGCATTGAAATTATTGGGCAGAAACTCTTGTTGCTTCATTTTACCCTCAATTGTGGGTTGTCATTCTTTTGGTTTCCAGAGGTTTGAGATGAATTGTCAGTTGATGTTCTCTCTTTATATGCCCTTGATGTGGCAAGTGTTTTGGTTTCATGATTTTGAAAGGGTTGTACGGGAATCGTTGAGACTTTGATTATGTATTTATAGCGAGATGGGTAATGCCTCGCATGCTTCTCTGTTGTGATCTAATGTTCTTGTTATGTTGTACAACCCTTGGTTTTTTGGTTTGTTGTTGTTGGGTCTCTAGGGAGAGTGGCTCCTCGTGGGGTCCGGCGCCCCGTTTAATGGGAAGGGCACAGGATAACCAACGAGTGAGTTAGTAATCAAGTGAAAACCTAATAATTAACTTTAGAGGGTTGGGTAGTAATATCATTATAAGATTTAAAAATGGATGCCTTCTCTTCATTAGTGCTTCCGCAGACTAATGGAAGATTGAGAAGGCCGTGGTCGGCAAGGTCGTGACCTCATCTTCACAAGAGGTTTACAGCTCCGCATGAGTCACCCTATGGACCGGTGCCTCCAGTTGGGAGGAAGGGCATAGGATAGCCATAGATGGGACCGACGCCTCCAGTTGGGAGGAAGAGCACAAGATAGCCCATGTAGGACTATGTTATGACAATCTCCCCTAGTTTCCCATGTGTTTTACTTTATTGTGTTTCTTTGGAAGTATGTTATGGGAGTTGGTTTAGATTGTGGTTGAATGGAATTATATTGATGTATGGAGTATTGCCTTGATACATCTTTGGTGTACTTTGTGGTCTTGTATGATCTCATTGATATTTAACTTATGACCTTGTACTCTTATGGTACTGTGATATGATGTTATTGTATTGTTTAATTGCAATTTGGAATTGTATTATGTTTATTAATTCAGTTTGATTTGGAAGTGTTTCATGATCATCCTTTGGTTACTTGTTTACTGGTCATTGCTTTGATTTATGTGATGAGATTTATGACTTTAAGTTATTATGTTGACTCTTGGATGTTGTTGATTATGTCATTGTAATCCTTGAGTTTTATGATACTTTTGTATGATGTTGAGTCTTGTGGTTCCATGTTTGGATGTTCTTGGTTGAGGACTCTTTCTTGTCAGCTCCTTAGCATGGGGGGTGGGTCTTCGGACCCACATGGTCGGGTGGAATGTGCTAAGCACCCCATTGGGTCCCCAGTCATGAATCGAGAGGTGCGGATTGGTGTTGTTGCGGCGACTCCAGAGTTGTATCATCTTGGAGCCAGTTATGATACTGTGTATTCATCTTTCAGTTGTATCATGTTATCTTATTGTATGGTTTTTGTTCATATTTGGAAACACTTTTGTATCATTGTACCTCTTGAACATTGTACTGTAATGTAACGTTAAACCTTGTGTGAATATTGGCCATGGTAGTTGTTATTCAATGTGTTGAGTTAATCATGTATATGTTGTATTTTTGTATATAAATGGTTTCTTATCAATATCATGTATGTGTTACATTTATTAATGTTTACTTTGTTATGGATTATATTTTTTGGCTTTTATTCTTTATTGTCATTGTGTGGATCTAAGTCTCGTAATGACTCCTCGTGTACCCCAAGGGATGTATGTGTTAATGAATCTACTTAAATGAAATTCATGTTATGACTTAATGTGTATTACATGTATGTTATGTTAACTTAAAAAAATAAAAAAATTGTGCAGTAATTATTGTTTAATTGTCCTTTGGGGTTCGCACGATGGGGCGTTACATGAAGATGATTTGTCATTGTAGGCAATGACGAATCACCTTCTATCTTATGCTCATGTTATTTTCAATTGTATAGTTTACATTCTTTTCTTGTATCCATCATTTGATTATGAAAATCAAATTAGCTACTCCTGCGGCTTGTGCGGGACTTCAGTCTTTCCAATATGAATAAAAGCAACATTCTTTTATGCAAATTTATGAGTTCTATTACAAACATTTGCATAATCAAAATTTGAAATTCAATGAATACTTTTAGCAGAAATTTTGCACCTTTCTATGATGAATGCAATTTAGCTCCACCTATTTTGAGTTGTAGCTAAAAATAGGTAACACTAGTATTTCCTTGTTTTCTCTATTGAGACTCTTATTGAACATGCCCTTCAATGGTCTACACTTGGCTGGTTGTGCAGTTTCTTCCTTCACTCCTATTCCCTTCCCTTCACTACTACCACTACCTAAGCACATATTAGTCTCCTAACGGGTCAAGTTTTGATCTCTGCACACCCTCTATTTTTTAATACACCTTAGCATTCAAAGAATTCCCCCCCATTCCATATACATTTTTCTATCTCATACTATACAACCCTAATCTATAGTGTTGCTACACATTATACTCCACCCCATTGTTCAACTCAAATCTCCCCAAACCTTCCCTATGGTTCGAGGATTGTTGGAAGTATAATCCCAACAACTACATTAACTTCTCAAGTTTACAACAATCATCCCATAACTTTCATATCAACCCTAGATCTCAATCAATATCAACATTCAATACAAGGATGGGAATGGATTTCATATTAATTTCCCCCTAGTTGGATTTGACTATTGGCGTGCAAGAGAAGGTGTGTTAGATTGCACCCACAAGCTGTGATGAAAACTCTTCTTGTCAAACTTGTAACCTACAAGGGATGCCCAAAGGGAGGGTTTCCATGCCTTAATAATGGCAAAAATGTCTCCCTACTCAATTGTTCCCATTCTTTCTTAATGACACTTACCTACAACCCATACCTACATTGCAGGTTTGACATGTAGCTTTTATTATACTGTGGTTTTATTTTAAAATCCCAAAGACTTTGCAAGGCTAAATTTTGGCTTAATTGAATCTAACATCATGATATTATGATAATTTCCTATTTACACCGTTATCATATTTTAACCTTTATTACTAGAAATGAAGTACAACTTTCTTCAACTTTAAAGATAATCTAAATATAAAAACTATTAATAAAGAAATAATAGATAATTAGGTATCTGGTATATGGGAATGCCTCATAATTATGGATTGGAAAATTGTAATAGATGGACTACTATGCATCAAAGAAGAAATACATTTATAAAAAGAAGTTGATAGAAAAGTGAAAGATTAAAATAATGAACTTGCAATGATTAAGAAAGAAGAAATTAAACAAAGATTTGTCACTCAAGGTTTAGAACAAATGGTAAAATATTGTGTGGAAATACTAGCTTTGATAAAATTAAAGTTAAACTAGAAGATTATAATGTAGTAACATGACTAAAGAGTATTGAATGAGAAATGGTAATTATTAAGAAAACCATCTTAGGGCTAAAGAAGCTAGTGAAATAATTTGAACAAGTTGAATATTACTCTATTGTGTCTATCTTTCTAAGTGGGTATCATGAAATAAGATAGCTCTAAGTATAGAAGATGTTCAAACAATCCAACTAGATTTCAAAAATATAATTTTAAAATAATTATTAATAATGAGGTTGTTTATGTAAATAAATTGCATAAATTAGCATCAATGTCAACTCTAATATCTATTTTCTTTTTGAAGAGATTTATCCATATCTCCTACAAAATTATGAAGAGATAATGGAGAGTTAAATGACTTGAAAATTAAAATTTCTTAACACCATGAATCTAGGATCAAAATTAACAATACCAACAATCAAATTATTCAAATTATTCAAAAAGGTATATTATTTTTTATAAAATTTTGAGATCATAGAAGGAAAAGTTTTGTAACAAAAAAAAGAATAATTTTCTTTCTTTTTTCAAGTTACTTTTTATATCTCTCAATTATAAATAATTCATTTGCATAAATTAATAGAGAAACACTTTATTTATTTCCTTACAATGGAAAGAAAATATTTTATTTTGTAAGCATGTGCACTTTCATTTCTTTATAAATGATAATGTTGACATCTATTCATCAAAAAAAAATATTTTAAATTTATTCAAAGTTGCAAATAAATAGTATTTATGAGTTATTTATTGAAGAAAGAACATATTAAAAGACATAGCTTAAGAAATATTAATCAACAACTAAAAGTCAACACTTAAATATAATAAAGGACACAACCGGTCACAATGTATGATGTGAATAATTTAGGAATTTGCATGCTTATAGAGTTTTATACTTGAATATTCTCTCAACATGTGATGGCAACATAGTTCTTATGGAATTAGTTCAATCAATCCCATCAATTAAAATACCCAAAATATTTTTAAACAAGTTGTCATGTCCATATAAGTGGGGCCTCACATTTATTTGTTAGCAAATGGGTGGGCCTTTCTTAATTTCTTTTGCATTTGATATGGACATCTGATTTTGTCAATTTCTACATATTTGTATTTTCATGTTCACATTTTCTTAACAACTAATTATCTACGCATCACTATTGATATTTTAAGGAAAGATCTAGAAAGACCATTAGGTCCCTCTGTGGTTATAATATTTCTTCCTTTTATCACTTTCAATTTTAACAAGGCATTAATACAATCAACATAAAAGGAGGCTTTCAAAACCCTATCAGAGATCAACAAAGGTTTCGAAACCTCTAGTAAGTCTTGACATTGAACAATTTCTTTTCAATGCTTTAGTTTTTTTCTTTCATAAACGAACTTTTAGAAGGTTATAAAAACTTTAGTACATACCGACTATATTTTAAATTGATCACATAAGCTTTTCATACAAGATATCGATATCAAGGAAAGTTTCCTTAACTTTACTAAATACTGACAAGAACTATAGAGTGAAAGAAAAAACTTAAGAAAGGTGTTGGAAAGAAAGGGAGTAATGATAACCTTATCAATGACTACCAAAGTTTATAAAACTAAAAAAAAAATCGACGAAGCCAATACTTTGAAAAAAATTCTAGGAACAAAGACAAGGGTTTGGGGAAATGACCAAAACTAAAGTAACACTATCTTTATTCTCATATAAGTAAGGAGACCCAAATTATTTTATGAGTATACGATATGTATAGGTAGCATGTAACTATAAGTGATGAGATCAATGAATTCAGTTTTTGGCATTATCTATCTTGAAAGAAATTAGTAGGTAGCGTATATATGTATTATATATATTTATATATGTGAACTTATTTAAAGTTATACCTATAAAGAAACAACACATTATGGCAATCCAAAACTTGTTGCCTATTCTCCTATGGCTGAGTAATCTATGTGCAACTAAAAGTTATACCTATAAAGAAACAACACATTATGGCAATCCAAAACTTGTTGCCTATTCTCCTATGGCTGAGTAATCTATGTGCAACTAACTTTACTGTATGATACTTTCAAGTACACCGAAATAACTTATATGATGCATTTCTTCTACCCATCTTTCTCTTCCAATTATTGTGGCTCTAATAACAACTTAAAAAATGGTAAAGAATAAAATTGATATTACACCATGATACACACAAATTAATATACAATATTATATTATGATGAATCTAAGAGGATTTTAAATTTTCTTGTACTATTTTTTAATAAGCCTCTTCCTTTTTAATGACTTAACAATTATCTATGTAAATTTTTATCATAAAATAACCCTCACTTAATTATTAATATATTAATATATAATATATTAAGATGCAATATTCCAGCATAATGGTTGGGTCCACATATTTTAGGTGCATGGTAAATGTTCCTTTATCTAGATTCCATAATCTATAAGTCAAAGTACCTATTTTAACCATTAGTAAGCTATGTATAATTTTCTTTTAAATATTATTTCAAGTCAAATATACATCTCTACTTTAGTTTGTAGGAAGCTAAGAATATCAATAATGTTTGTTAAATTACCCTTCTTTAAAAGTGAAAATCTTGTTGCAAGTCTTGACTACTGATAGTATAATACTAGCAACCAAGGAAAATACATATTCAATTAGATATTTATATATTTAATTGAAAACTCCATTCAAATCTTATACATTATGTATACATGTAAATTATGTTCATAGTTTTGAGTTTTCGGTCTTAGAGAGATTCTCAGTATAATTTAAATAACAATTCCATCATACATACAATCTTATACATTATATATGCATGTAAATTATGTTTATGGTTTTAATTTTTAGATCTTAGGGAGCTTCCCCATATAATTTCAATCACAAATCCATCATACATACAATTCAATTTGTTTTGTCATAATATAGACAAATTAAACTACTAATAGGACCTACAAAAAAAAATCCTTTAGATTATAAATATTTGGTTTGGATTATAAATATTTGGTTTGGTCTAAGACTTCAAGGTAAATACTAAAGGTTTCTTTGTGAATGTTTCAACATCTAGAGAGTTAGATGTCTTAGGCATAATGTCCAATTTCTAGTATTTAGGGTATAAAGAAGTTTGTGCAACATGCCATTAATTTCCCTTAATCACCGTGATACCCCATTTCTTTGAGGCATTTTCACAAACATCTCACTACCTTGATAAACCAAGAAGAGTCATACAACCCTCAAAGAGTGTGCATATATACACAAATTCAACAAATGGACCACATAAATTTCCAAACATTAGGTTTTGGAAAAAATCAAAGCATATGTGATTTGAGTATCATATTTTACACAACAAATAAAAAAAATCAATGTTGTACTGAGTGCTTTGACTCCATTAAAATATTCCCCTTCTATATATTAGGACAACTTTATCATAATTCTTACTTTAAGCAACACTCTATTAAAAATCTGCAACAAACAATAAGAGTTATTTGGTAGATAGAAATAAAGGAAAAGGAAATCACATGAATACTTTGTGATATGCAAGATAGATTGGAAAATTATCATTGATTTCAGTCACAAGTCCCTTAGGGAGAGTTATTTAAAAAAAAACTCTCAAATGATTTTCAATGATTTTCCGCAAAATTTATTTTCGTCTCAACTAGCATTGTTCAATTTTGGTCACACATTTACAATGGATAATATTCTATTGGTTAATCCATACATAGATCCATATGATTCCCTTGGGTACCAACATCAAATTGTAATGAATGAGTTTATTATGTTTATAAGAAATGAACTATTATCAAAGGTTCTAACTATTCAAGTTGTATATGTTTATAGTCAAATACAAAAAATAAAAAGCATAAGAAGATGTATGAATGAGCTTCAATTCAATCATAAAACTTTGGGGATAACATATTTTGTTATGTAATGAAAATGAATTATTTTATCATAAAGCTCATATTTTGCAATAGGCATGTAGTTGTATTTAGCAAGACTATGTTTAAAGTCTTAGCAAGTGTACTGATTTACAACAATTTTATTTTTGGATTCTTCACATGTTTCAAGGAGAGACCTAGAGAGGGGAGAGGTAGAGAGGAAGGGAAATAACTAGAGAGCCATCAGAGATATAGAGGTACATGGCGATTCCATGGGAGACCTAGATGGCTTCTAATTGGCCGATGGCACTTCCTTTACTAGGCACAAGCATCTTCTATAAATAATAGAAAACATGTGATAAATATAGAGTACAAGGTTTCAACACCCCTTCATGCCGAATCACTCCAAGCTACATTGTACCCGCTCAATCCCTTAAGAGTTCAAAGTGAAAAATTGCTGCAATATTCAACACCCAAACATGCCAAATCACTCTGAGCTACGTTGTACTGACTCAATCCCTTAAGAGTCCAAAGTGCAAAATGGCTATAATCTTTGACAAGTTGTGATGTGAAAATTGTGACACTTAGAAAAAAAATTTCTGAGGCTAAAGGATCACATAGGGCCCCTCTACAATAGCCACTCTCAATTTTTGATATCTCAAATTCATTTTCTAGTGGTGAAAACTTTTTAGTTGATGGAAAAAGTGTCAAATACAAGTAGTGTAAAGTTGCAAAGGGGTCTAACTTTCGTACTGCAACTTGTGTGACCAAACAGACTATTCCAAAAACATCTGGATGGGTACGTTTAGGCTAGGCATGGTCCTCTTTCACACCCAAACATGTCAAATTAGTTTGAGCTACGTTCAATTGACTCAATCTCTTAAGAGTCCAAAGTGCAAAATGGTTGCAATCTTTGACAGATTGTTACTTGAAAATCGTGATACTTAGAAACTTTTCATTTGAAGCTACATGATTGCATTGGGCCTTTATACAATAACCTATCTCAATTTTTGATATCTTACAGGAATTTTCCAGTGGTGATAGCTCTTCAATTGATGGAAAAAGTGTCAAATGAAAGCAGTGTAAAGTTGCAAAGGGGTGTAACTTTTATTCTACAACTTGTGTGACCAAATGGACTATTCCAAAATGTCCATATGAGTGTATTTAGGCTAGGCATGGTCCTCTTTCACACTCAAACATGTTGAATCAATCTAAATTATGTTCAACCGACTTAATCCCTTAAGAGTCCAAAGTGCAAAATGGCTGCAATCTATGACGGGTTGTTACCCAGAAATTATGACACTTAGAAACTTTTCATCTTGAGCTAAAACATCACGTTGGGATTGTCTACAATAACCTCTCTCATTTTTTGATATATCAAAGTTTTTTTCTAGTGGTGATGACTTTTTAGTTGATTGAAAAGTGTCAAATGCAAGTAGTGTAAAGTTGCAAAAGGGTGTAACTTTCATTATGCAACTCGTGTGACCAAATAGATTATTCCAACACATCTAGATGGGTACGTTGACGCTAGAAATGGTCCTCTTTTTCACCCAAACACACCAAATCATTGTGAGCTACATTCAACCAACTCAATCCCTTAAGGTTCTAAAGTGCAAAATGGTTGCAATTTTTGACAGGTTGTTGCTCGAAAACTATGATACTTATAAACTTTTCGTTTGAGGCTACGAGATCACATTGGTCCCCTTTATAATAACCTCTCTCAGGTTTTGATATTCAAAGGTGATTTCCAGTGGTGATGAATTTTTAGTTGATGGAAAAAGTGTCAAATGCAAGCAATGTAAAGTTGCATAGGGGTGTAACTTTCATTCTGTAACTCGTGTGACCAAACAAACTATTCCAACATGTTGGAATGGGTAAGTTTAGGCTAGGAATGGTCCTTTTTCACACTCAAACACACTGAATTAGTCTGAGCTACGTTCAATCGGCTCAGTCCCTTATGATGGCATGCAAAACAAAGGAAAAGAGATAGATTCATGTGATTGTTAACAAGTCTAAGTTTTTCACACCAAAAGCATATGATTGCATGAAAGAGGTAAAACATGTGGGTGTCAAAATAGTTGAGGAAAAGGAAAATCTATGAAAAATACCATGTTGAGGAATAGAGGAATTGGTGTATGAGGCTCAAGGTTAATCCAGACATCCCAGGCTTCACACCACTTGCATGAATAGTCATAAGTGATGGGTTTGATTAATTGGTATAAGAAGGTTGAGGGTTGATCTGTACATTCTTCACTTCATACCACTTATAGGAAGTAATGAGTGATTGTTTCCATTGGGTACTTGATCCAAAACATGGGTTCAAGTTATGCTAATGAGGGCATATTTCACAAAAATGGGTTCAAAGCATACTTAGTGGTTCAATGGAAACATGACAAGGAAGACCTTTAACACAGTGATAGTCCCTTAAACTTTCAAGGGTGGTAGACTCTTCAAAGGCATGGGGAAGCATGACAACCATAAGAACATGTATTGAAAATAGACATAACATCATAGGATTTTAAAGGGTTTTCTTAACCTCCAAATGCATGGGAAGACCTTAAAATAACAACTTCCAATGAAACAGGCTTTGGGATAGTCTCATATCCCTTGCACACAAATTTAATCTTCAATCAACAAGGAAGGATTCCTAACCAATAGACTCCAAGGGCTTAGAACACAATGTCTTACTCATCCCAATGTGCATCAACTAGAACACAATGCCTCAATGCCAAGGCTTTGGCATTCAATCATAATGCTAGGTTACTTGATAGTAATGAGACAAAACATAATGAATTTCAAACAAGTTCTCCTCACAAGTGGATCCTCCAAGCCTGCACCTTTGCAACATGTTAGAATACATTAATATAGATCTACATTCCAAGACCCCTAGCTAGATCATGGAGGAAATGTGAGTAATGACATTTTTATGGTTTCTTGGAACCTTGGGTAGGGTTTAGAGCAAGTTGCAGAAAAACGATGATATCTCCTTCAAATCTTGATGAAATTTGATCAAACCAAAAAAAAGAAAAAATCTAGAACAATCCTTTACAACATCCATTCACTGTTCAAACTGTACTATGCATTGGCAGCCCACACCAATGTGACGGAGATTAAAAATGAAAAAAAATTAGTATTTCCACGTGCAACAATGAATTTTCATTCATCAAATCTTCATCCCAACCTTCTCTTTGAGATTACACGGAATTTTTAAACATCTACAAACATGTTGCAATTGCCTCTAGCCATATTTTGGTTAAGGAGTTAACAAATCATCAATAACACTCTTTTTTGCAAAAAAGTTGAAAAGTTGCTTGACAACTTTTGTGCAACTTTTACAACATTTGCAATTTTGCACAACCTTGTATCTAAGAACTCAACAATGACTCAAACTGACTCAAAATTTCCTAAGAAGACCTTATTACATGAAATCAACCCTTACAAGACCAAAAACAAAAAATTCACTACATGACACCAAGGGTGCACCTGAAACCAAGGGTGCCCCTACACTAGTACTAACTGACTCAATAGGTTTTGGCTTTAGATGAACTGGTCACACAAAAAAATACAATCTTACCTAGACAAGTTTGGCTGCAGTGGATGTTACTCTAAATGAGATAAATGGTAGAAGCAATTGACCAACATTCAATTGAATTGATTTATCTGCCATATATTTGTGTGGGGGTATTTAGAATCTTCTATGAGTCGGATGCTCTTGTGTAAGCATGAGTACAACCCTTGGAAGTCAAATATGGAGGTTGGTGAGTTGCAGCTTCAAATTAGGAATATAAGATAACTCTACAAATGAGTGCAGGAGACAAGTAGATTGGATAAGCACATAATCCACAAGAAGGAAAGTTAATAAAGGACTATAGATGTTCTTGACAAGGCCCCAATGCATTTGAAAGACAAAATTGACTTGTAAATGTTGCAAGATGATAGTGGAAATGACGAACCACAACTTTTTTTTTTTTTTTTGTAAATATCTCTTTCAATGTGTGTTTGAGTTATTTACTTTCTTATTTTCATCCAAATAATTCAGTAATTGAAGCACATAAGAAATCATATGAATGATATGTTCAATTGACTAGAAGCATAGTTCTTACTTACAAGAGTATGTAACATTAGACTTTACTACTATACAATCTAAAGAGTCAATGTGCTCATTTACTACACCATTATCTTATGGATTTCAAGGTCCACATGTCAGCAGTAACATTGTGAAATCTAGCCTGTAAGCATTGTAGGCATGCATTTGAGCATGCACACAATTGCATAATGAATATAAGATCTAGATGGAAGCCATAGTGGTGGGAAATATAATTCTGTAGCCTTTTATGTATTGATTCAATGTCATAGAACATTGAATTAGCACATAAGTAAATGATAAATCCTTGGTGAATCATTTTTTAAAATATTAAAGTTGTTTAGCATCAACTAATAATGTTGTTTAACATAAATTAATAAACATTCAAGACAAACCATGAAGGAAAGCAATGAGCAATGCTAGGGCTAACCAAATGATAAATGTCAAGACCATGAGAAAATGAAAGACATAATAAGTGAATTATATACGTAATAAGTGAAGTATACATTTGTAAGAGAGGGAGACCAACCACAACTCATTGCCTTGTCTATGCTATTGCTTACTATTATTCTTCCACATATTTCTTCCAAGCATCCATAGCATAGACAAAGCAGTGAACTGTTTGAAAATATTCCTCAATAAAAAGCGGTCTCATGGTTCAATGCCATGACAAGAAAATGCAATTGGAAACTACTCCTAGTTATTACTTATGCTATGTGAAGTAATTGCATCACTGCTTATGTTGAATTTCTAAACAACTATATTGTAGTTGAATTTTTTTCATCTATCAACATCTAGTTATTAGTTATGGAATGTGAAGTAATGCTTTGAGTTTGAAAGATGTGCAATGTAATGTAATCAATAATATGAATATAAGCTACACAAATCTATTAAATACAATTTAATAGTTAAACTCTTTATTCTATTACCTATGTAAAGGTTTGTCTAACTCCACTGGCATTGGGAGGTATTCCCATGAAAACTCCAATATTAGCCTATTCAACATCCAAAATCAGATATTAGAATACCATTCATATAACAATGTTATTAACATGTAATAAATGTATAATTGTTTACTAGTTACATACCTCAACGGTAGATGTAGTGGAGTAATAAGTAGGTGTAGGGCCTATGTATCTAGTATCAACACTGTGACCTTGAAATTTTATTAAAATCGTAACATTAAATTAGTTAATCTTGCATTTAAAAATTGAAATTTAATAGATTAAATTCAATGAACATGCTAACATTTACCTGACTATCAATGCCATAAGCCTCATTCAAAATTCCAGCTACCCTCGCCATCTCCATAGTTGTAGACTATCCTATGTAGAAGCCTCTTGAGTGTCAATGGGTTCATATGAACAAGTCACCCCACAAGCCTAAAATGAATGGGATCGAAGCCTACCACTCAAAGAATCCGCTGGATGACACTGTAGTATAGGAATGGCATGTTGGATGGCACTCTGGGTCAAAGAGGTGATAGCTTGCAAAGTATCTAACTTGACACTCTCCTTTATGATGGAAGGGATAAAAATGTGCTCATGATCTAGCCTAGTGAGAGCTTGTATCGCTTGCCACCTAGGATCCTATTGTGCACCAAGTCTATCTTGAGCCGACCCCCCACCTCTCCCCTAGAAGTCCCTGATTTCAAACTAATTCAAGATTTTGTTCAAGATGAACTCACAGTATAATTTCCCCAAGAAATATTGTGGGACTTCACAATTATTGCATGGTGGGTAATAAAAAACCATGTACCACCTATCCCAAAAGAAGTTCCTAATCCCTTGGTGGTGGCACCAATGGATATGAAACCTCTTTGAATTGAGGTCAAGATTTTGACTTTCGCGTGGGTTGGTGAATAATGAGCACAAATCTAATTTTGTAATTTTTTGATCTTTTACATCTTTATATGATAATTTATCCTGGTAAAAATTCCTAGCCACATGCCTCCTATCTTTCCAACCACTTAATTATTTGTTGATTGTATCTACATGTTTTAACATTTCTTTAAGTGAATTTACAAGTGTTCTTCTCTCCATGGTTGAACTTGTTGGATCGTTCAACCTCGTGATTGACTCCTCAATTTATTTTTTATTGTTTTCAATTACTCCCATTAAATTTTTCTAAGTTCCAGGAGGATGTTGAGGGATTGGTGGAGAAGATTGTTGTTGTGGTTGTTGAACTTGAGGATTTTGTTCATGTTGTTGTCTCTGGTTGTTGAGGATTTTTAGGAGGTTTTTGAAGAGGTTCTGCATGATCATTATCATTTCCTACAAATTCAAAAAATGAATATAAAAAACAACCTAAAACAAACAAATTCACAAGAAAAAACAAGCAATCCTTACCCATTCAACCTCCTTGTCGATGTGGTAGAATCCTAGTGACAAAATAGCAACAAATTGATGAAAAAATGCAAGATTGTCTCCTCCCAGAATGCGAGCGCACAAGAGAAGGGTTTTTTGCTACGGGAAGTAGAAAAAATAGTCAACATAAAAATGAATTCGATTTGATTTTTTTGGTTTTAATAACTCATAACATGAGTGCGGAATAGGCTCGATGTGGCCGAGCCTTAGGCTCAATCACACCAAGCCATAACATGAGCATGTTATAACACACTTGTATTATAATGTGCTCGCGTTATAGCCTATCAGAAGATTTTTTAAAATTTGGCCACAATTTGGCCCCCCATCTTTTTACACCTGCCCACCCACCTTTATGAGGATAACAATAATAAATATAGAATTCAATTCCTTTAACACCCTTTCACTACCAAAGTACTCCTTGGAGGAAACAATAATATTATTACTAACAATGTCCCAATATATCAAGAAGAAAAAGTGTGGGAAGTCATCTAGGCTAGGAGTTTTACCTTCAAAGGATAAGGTGGAAACTTTGGGTTATTACTCCATAATAGGCTTATTAATCTCTTTAACATCATCCTCATCAATCAATCTTAGAATCTCCTCAAGGAAACGTTATTGAGTTAACAACTCAATTTTATTGTTATCAAATAGAAGGATATACAAATATCATATAGCTTTATTTCTTATCTTAGTTTACTTTAAATTAGGGATTCCATCAATTCAGATATATTTAATTCTATTAAAATCTCTATTCTTGAGATCTATTAAGTGAAATAATTTGGAGTTTCAGTTTTATTTCTTAAGCCAAATTTCTTTAGAAGATTTCCTCCAAAAGTAATCCTCCTTAGATATACAACAGTGCAACTATATCTAAATCTCCTTCTCTTTAACATAAGGTCTTGATTCAAACCTCTAAATTGGATTTCTTCTTGAACCCTATCCAAATATAACTTGACTTCATCTTTTTTATTAAATATATATCCAAATATGGTCTTGTTCTGAACGTTAATATTATTCTTCATATTGTTAATTTTTTTGAATATCATGTACATGGAAGAAACCTCTTTATTGATATTCCACCATTCCTTGATTTTATTTTCAAGATATGAGTGATGAGTTCAAATTTCCTTAAATCTAAAGGTAAATCCTCTTTTCTTTCCCAACTTCTCCATATAAAACATGATAAGGGAGTGAGATGAGCCAATCCTAATAAGGAAAAAATAGAGAGCAACAATAAAAGGAAAACTAGTTAAGGTTTGAAGATTCAATCTAGTCTTACCTAGATGTGAGAATGACCAACATATCAATTTAACTATGTGAAGTTCCCTTCTTCCAATTCTAAATACACCAAAGAAATGTCATGAATAAAATCAACTAAATCATCTCTACTATTTGAGGATATCAGAGATCCTCCTTAACTATTTAAGAGGTATATCCAAAATTAGTACAGTTGTAGAGTCCTTCATATGATAGTTGGTAATTCTTAACTGTAATGTTAATTATAGATCACTAGTTTTCTTAAGATCACGATTAAAAGATAGTGTAGATGAT
The DNA here is from genome assembly GCA_007258455.2 of Sequoia sempervirens. Classification (NCBI taxonomy): domain Eukaryota; kingdom Viridiplantae; phylum Streptophyta; class Pinopsida; order Cupressales; family Cupressaceae; genus Sequoia; species Sequoia sempervirens. Next base: position 28,629 of record VDFB02254111.1, on the reverse strand, counting down.
AATTAGAACCTATGAATGAATGTAATGCCTCTCATGTGTTGTCACTATTCTAATACTTTTCATGTTATCTTGTGAACTTTAAGAAAATGATAGTGATTGTCTCACCAATTTGATTGGTTTGGTTGGCAGTTTAGAGTGCTTGGATGACTATGTTACTCTATTCAGATGTTTTGATATGGTGATACATGGTGTTTGAATTTTACTAGTTATGTTTTTCATTTGGATGTAGTGCTAGGTTATGTAATTGATTAGTAATTGCTTTATGATGTTGATTATGATGTGGTTGGTGTTACTTGATGATGTTATTATTGTACTCAATGTTGTAGTATTGTTTGAGGTCTTGTTGAGGGGAACGATGTAGCATCACTCGTTTGTGAGTGCCCTACTACATTGTGATTTCCTCTCACCGTGTGTTTGTTATTGGATATATATATATATATATATATATATATATATATATGTTGCTCAACATTTGGTTTGATGCAAGATTGTAGGTACTAGGCATCAACTCTACCTGCACTGTTAGGTTTGAGCATGCCCTATAATCCCATTGGGTATGATGTAGAAACCGAAGTTGACAAGAAATTTTCCCCATCCTAGTTTGTCACCCCATCATTGTGTTTGATGATATTGTATGTCTGCGACCCCGTTTCTGTTTTGGTAAGATTTCGTTTTGAGTCATTTAATTTTAATTGTTAACTGATGTTGTTTAATTATTTGGTATAGTTGTCAGTTCATTGAGTTGATGTGTTTATGACTACATATGTTTTGTTTCATCTTGTGACTTCCAGGAGTAAGTCGATGCTAAGGGGGGGAGGATGTAGTACCCCTCCGCTTATGGTCCTTTGCGTCGTGTGAGTAAGTTGTGTATTTGCGACTTGTGAGGTCTTGCTGCCTTTTGTCGTTCATGTATTTTTTTGGATTTCGTTGCCCGTAATGGCAGCATTAATTTAATTAAAGTATTAAATTAAATTATTAAATTTATTAATTAATTATTAAATTAATTTGAAGGGATAATGATCTAGTAGATTATATTATTTCTTTATTAAAGACAAAAATGTAAATAAAACATAAATTGCAATTATAAATAATGAGTATATTAAATTTAATATGGAATAATAATCCACTTAAAATATTTTTGATAAAGAAGTATTGAATAAAATATCAAATGGATATTTTTTTGGATATTCCATTGTCACATGTGCTCGAATTGTAGAAATTTGTGTTTATTTGTCTATATGCTCATATAGTAATATATATAAAGTAATAATAAAAAAAAATTCATGTCCATTGGCTCCATTATGCTATTTTCACCTGCTACACTATTTTAGCCGAGTCCTTCTAATCCCATTTACTTTGAAATTCACATCTACTGTTTCTTTCCTTGTAAATATGCACAAAGTAATTACAACCTGAAGAGCACATTTTCTAAGGCATTTTTTTTAAACACATTCCTTGTCTTCGTTTCCACATTATGCATATGTGTCTACCAAGCAAGGAGGTTGTTGGAAAAGGTAGTGCATCCTTACACTTGTCAAATAATCTTTTAGATGTTGATCTTGTTAGATTCTCTAATAGTGAAATTGGAAAATTAGAATAGTCGATATCATAGACATTAGTAGATCAATGTGATGATATAATAAGCTCTATTTGATTTCATTTTGTAATTTTGTAAACCACAGTTCGTAATGGATTGTATGTATATATTATAATGATATTTTAAAATTTTAGATAACCATGGTCTCTGATTATTGACAATAAACATATATTTATTCTTACTGAAATTTAGCATATATATATATATATTCCTCGGGTTCATAAATGTAAATGTTTAAAAATTTGATATTCTACCATAGTTGAATCCATATAGTGTTGTCTATAACAACAGTTCTTTAAATCATGTATATGTGTGTGTGTGTGTGCATATATATATATATATATATATATATATATATATATATATATATATATATATATTCCTGGTTCATAAATGTAAATATTTAAAAATTTGATATTCTACCATAGTTGAATCCATATAGTGTTGTCTATAACAATAGTTCTTTAAATCATGTATATATGTGTGTGTGTGTGTGCAAGTATATGTATTTCACAAATAATATTTAGAGAGAAATTTGGGTGTAATATTGCATACTGGGATTGTTATAAGATATGAATATTAATCTATCATGTCTCAATACTTCACATTGCATACTAAATCAGATTATATACATATATAGACTTATTTGTTTTGGTAGTTAAAACCTTCTCTAATTAGTTACTTACTAAAGAAGGTCATTGATGTAGGTTTTTAATGGTGAACCATATTAGGAGTTGGGTTCTAGTGGAAAGATTAGGTAATAGGGAAATATCCTATATATAAATTATTTAGTTGTGTTGATTTTCATCTTCGGAGGTCTTTTAAGGTAATTGGTAAATATAGAATAGTTTAAATAGTTAATTAGTAATTTAAGAGTTGCGTAAAGATCTATGTGGTAGTGGTTAGGGCTAAATTTAAAAGAGCATTTTAGAAAGATTAAACAAATGAAATTCCTATGTATATTCAATGATACTAATATTAATGTGAACATTCCTATATTTAGAATTGAATAAAGTAGATTGGTGATTATTGTGGGAAAATTGGAAAATGAGGATTTAAAACATAACTTTTTAATAACAAATTAAAGTAGTAATATTATTATTGGTTAAAATTGGTATTAATGTTTCATTCTCAAAATATTAGTAATCTCATATTTGATTTATTATTACCTTAAATAAGGTATTATTGAATAGGAAGTTATTTGAGATAATATGCTTCATGGTTCACATTGTTTTAGGGAAACTAGACCAATTAGGCAGTTGAAGGAATTAGTTTTAAATTTGAAGGAGATTAGAGTAAGTAGAAATATTTTATATTTTATATTATTATTGTTTAATTTACTTAATTATGTGAAGAAAATTGTTCTTATATTTAAAGAGAAATATTCTAGATAAGGGTAGAGCATCATTTAATGAAATAGTTTGAATTAGATAGCTTAAGGTAAATGATATTATAAGGGAGTTCGTGGATTAATGGAAATTGAATTTGTATTTTGTTTCTTTAGTTGAGTTTTATTTCATTAAGGAAATTTGCACTTAAGATAGAGTTTAAGCTAGGAATATCATTGTCTTTAATAGCTGAATATTTATCTATTGGTTTGTATAACTTATTAATAGTTAGTTATCGCAAGTAATTCTAGAGTGTTACTAAATGTAGCGTTAAGGTACACCATAAATGATCATTGTGAAAATTACTTTCGTATAACCCTTAAAGCATCATTGTATAGTGAAACTTTAAAACTAGGGTTTGGGACAATTGCCTCATAGATGATAGAGTTTTCTTGAAATATCAAATTATAATTTCATTTAATTTGATCAAGTAAATAGCTTATTTTAATATCAAAATCATTTTCAACCTTTAGTTTGAGATTATGAATGAATTGCTATTGCTTGTTTGATTTCTCGTCATGTCTCTCTTGGATGTATTATTGATTGACCTTGCTATTGGTTATTGTGTTTGATCTCGTATGAAGATGATAATCCTTTAAACGTGTTGGCTTCTATTTTTATTGTGATATTGTCTCCTTTACTCTTCACTTGTCATTTGTGATGGTGGAATGTTTTTATAGTCATTTTGTGGGCCCTGATGCGAGTCTTTCTCTTGTGCTAATTTTGGAAATAAGAAGACTTTATGTGATGACTTTCTTGTAGTCATATTTTGAGATGGTTGGGAACCCAAAGAGTTTGAATTACCTTCAGTAGGATTTTGTGGATATTTGGTGTTTTAGGCTTCCAGAGGCAATGGTAAAACTTGATTTATGTTGATTTTCCATGGTTGGACCTTTGTGATTCTTTGATTTTATTTCTAATTTTGAGTTATTGTGGGTGTTACCTTGTAAGTATTAGGGGAAATTTTACTTTAAATTAGGGATGTCATCAATTAAAATATCTCTAATTCTATTAGAATCTCTATTCTTGAGATCTATTAAGTGAAATAATTTGGAGTTTTAATTTCATTGCTTAAGCCAAATTTTCCCTCCAAAAGTAATCATTCTTAGATATACTATAGAGAAACTATATCAAAATCTCCTTCTCTTTAACATAAGATCTTGATTCACACATCTGAATTGGATTTCTTGAATCCTATCCAAATATAATTTGATATCTCTTTTATTAAATATATATCCAAATGTGGTCTTGTTCCAAAATTTAGTATTATTCTAAATATTGTTAAGTTGTTTGGCTATCATGTACATGGAAGAAGCCTCTTTATTGATGTTCCACCATTCCTTGATTTTATTTGCAAGATATGAGTGACGAGTTTACATTTACTTAAATCTAAAGGTAAATCCTTTTCTCTTGCCCAACTTCTCCATATAAAACATGATAAGGGAGTGAGATGAGCCAATCCTAACAATGACAAATAGAGAGCAACAATAAAAGGAAAAGTAGATAGGGTAAATTAAGGTTCAATCTAACCTTAGATAGATTAATATTCATATCTTATAACAATCAGAGATCCTCCTTTCGTCTCATTATTTTTTGTAGGAGAATTGAAATATCTCATAACATACCATTTGACATTAGAATATAACTGTTGTCACCTAGAAATGCACCCTGTGCAAAGTTGTAAAACTGAGCTTTCTAGTGAAACATTGGATCACTCCAAGGCTATGGGTAACTTGAGATTGGAGTGAACCTCCGGAGAAGGCCGGCTTCCTTTGGTGTCACCTAAACTATTGATCACTATGAGTTAAAAGGAGAAGAAATGCATACAGATGAAACTAAACTAGATTATTCCTATGGTGATACACCGAGCTTGATAAGATCAAAGGAATACTTGGAATGCACTTAAAATTTGTTAATGATCAATAGGACACACATCAAATTCTATGAGCTACACATCAATATGTCACAAAAAGGCTTGATACACACATGTTTTGAATAAAGGAAAATACTTTCACAGAATGGAATCTGTGTGTGATTATAAAACACTAGCTTGTGATTCATACAATGGTGCTCTTTTACAAAGGAAGGCATGAATACCAAATGAATTCATAAAGGAATAACAAAATTCACAAGATAACTTGATTATTGACCTGAAACGCACAACACTCTCCAAGAATAGTGACAGAAAACTGAAGCATCAATAGAGGCCAAGGCAACTCTATATTTTATATTCCAAGATCCAGTTGGGTTACAAAGTATACATCAGCTGTGGAAGGATAGATAATAATCACTAACTCTTCTGGATGCATGACTCGAACTATTTACAAAAAGGCAAAAAATGCCTTATATACACTAGTGTGTTGGCCCCTTAGGGCTTACAAAAATATCGGGCTCAGAAAGATCTATCCTCAGATATTTTGGATGAATTTAATGTTGCTTCCTGCATGTCCCTATTGTGTGCGTCGGTGAAGGGTTACTGCCTGGAGAAACCCCTTAGATCTTTTGAAGCTACCGAGTGCATTTACTTCTAGTCCTTGTGTCCACCTACTGAATCCCCCTATCAAGCGCCTTGAATGCTCCTGAGTCTATAACAGATACACGTTGATTCACATTCTGTTGATTCTCTTGGCACTGGTCAAGCTGCCAGCGATTCACCCGTAGTTCTCCTTGATTGGCTGGGCACACTACACCTAGACTCCCCTTAGGTCAAAAACTCGTTCAGTCAAAATTACATCTTGGCGAGACACTAGAAGTGTCTCACCGATGTGATTATGTCCCTCTGTAGCTATCGACATGACTCACATTGTCGGCAAGAGCCATAGCGGCTTCATTAGTCACACCGATAAGCTATCCATATCCATCGCTGAGACCACCTTCATTTTGGAAGACGTCCTACCGAAAGTAAGACCTCCTTTCCGCATGATTGGTGTTTGTCACTGAGACCCATGCCGAACTCCCCCATTTTGTCCGAGCTCTTTCATCCTTCGGCGAGACATCAAGCCATCTGCGAGACTCATGCTGAAGTCGACAGGTTACACCGAAGACAAACCTTCAGCATGACCCTCTTGTCGGTGAGACCACCTAACGAGCTTCCCGTGTTACATCAAAAATCTTTCCCTGTTCGCCAAGATCCACTCCGTCGGCCAGACCTTGCATCGATATGACTTCATTAGTGGGACCACTGACTTTTGGTGAGACTTTAAATGTCGTCGGGACTTCATGGTGAAGGCATCTCCTCTCGCCGAGGCGTCAGCCTTTCGACAAGACGTTATACCAATGGTCCCTCCTCCTGGCGATGACATTGCTTTTCGGTGAGACCACAAAGTCGGAGAGACGTCTTGTCGGTAGCACCTCCCTTCATCGAAGACAAACCTTCCTCGTCTGAAAGACATGCCCTTGTCGGCCAGACCTCTTGGCGAACCCTTTTCTTTCTGTCGGGGAGACCTCCTTATATCGGCAAGACCTTATGCCAATGTCGAGCTCTCTCGGCGAGGTATGTTTGTTGTCGACGAGACTCTGAATGTTCGCTGGGACCCTTCACCGAGCGCCAGAAGTTACCCTGAAGCCCTTGGTCGCCATGAGTCTCCCCGAGCTCACGATTGAATGGCCTATCGGCCAGAGAAATCCACGCGATAAGAGGTCATACCGAACCCTCAATGTTATAGTGATAGGCTTTGTAGCTTCGTTCGGCAGGACAAAAACTAGGTCACAGCGACCTGTTCAAAACAAAATGTATCAAGTAGCTAGTCGGCCAGACAGTGAAGATGTCATGCTGACCTGGCTCTAATGGAGGTTGAGCGTAGAATATTGAGGCATGTTTCCAACAGAGTAGGCCTCCCAACTGAATTCCCTGTGAAACATCATCAGATCCATGAAATAACCCTCAATGGAGATATCCCATTTGGCCCTTATGAACATCTGCAACATAGATGCCTTGCCTGATTGAGCTTGAGGGTGAAAATTAGGTAACAATAACCTTCTAAAGATAACAATACTAATCAATTTTTTCTTCCTCACACTTCTTGTATTAGGGGCATATATATTAGAAGGGGTCCACAAGAAAATTTCTCTAAATTATTATAAAATACAACATTGAAATATCTCATAACATATCATTTGACATTAGAATATAACCTTCTAAAGATAACAAGACTAATCAAAATTTTCTTCCTCACACTTCTTGTATTAGGGGCATATATATTAGAAGGGGTCCACAAGAAACTTTCTCTAAATTATTATAAAATACAACGGGATGTGCTTAAGATCATCACACATCTTCTAGTAAGCAATGTAGAATTTGTAAAAAAAATTATGCAAATTAGATTCATTTTAGTTTTTCAAATTAAAAGATTCCTATAATGAATGCTCTAGAAGTTTGAATGATTGTAGGATGATTGGATGTTCAATTCATGCTAAAAAAATGTCTTCTTGAATATTAGGGCATAGCAATTTTTCACATAAACGCCTACCAATTTGACTCCCAATGGCTAGTGAAAGAAATGGGGTTTGAAAATTAAGATAAAATTAAAAATAATTTTAGGTCAAATCACCATCATGTGTCCCTCTCACATATGGCTAGTGAAAGAAATGGGGTTTGAAAATTAATATAAAATTAAAAATAATTTTAGGTCAAATCACCATCATGTGGTCCCTCTCACATATTATGTAAAAAACCATGACAACAAGTGTAAGATTTGGAGATTAGAGACGAATGCTTAAAATTGGACCAACAAATAATTAGAATATGTGAGAGTAAATGTAAATAGATCATGTATACGGGAAGGTATTCTTGTACAAGGAGTAAAAGAAGATGGACAAAGATTAAGAAAATAATCAAACTTATACAAATGTACATAATATATCACTATATAATTATTAAATCAAAATTCAGGTTTTATTTACATAGAAGTTGTGTTTGAGCATTATTAAATCACTGAAATTATGGTTACATTACAGTCATGGTCTATACATGTATTATGCGAGCCACCAAACCTCAATCACATGCTTAGTTGTCTCTATATTCAACACGAATAGAATCATGACAAAATATATATAAAAAAGACATTTTTGATAGTTATGCCACATAAAATTAATTAAATGAGAAAGCTTTACTAAATATCAAGTTTGTAACCCTTAAAATTATACTTACCAAAATCAAATAAAAAATTATTTTATATAAAACTTCTAATTTAAATGTTTCAATTAAATTAGTATGCTTAAATTATTAAATTAGTATGCTTATCTGGAATTGATGCGAGGCAAAGCAAAAATCGAAGGCTACAAACTTAGCGAAAAAGCAAAGCGGTTGGTAAATGGCCGTTTGAAATTCAAAGAGCAGAGCGGTTGGTAAATGACCGTTTTGGATTCAAACTTGTGAACTCCATCGGTGGAGGTGATTTGGCGTTCTGATCAGATATTGTTGTAAGTTTGGGCAATAGAAGGCCATCCGCTTTCAGTAACTCCAATAGGAATATCCCATGGCAGAATAGATAGCAACGAACAAATCTCCAATCCTCTGTTCCCGAGCACCTGCACAAGCAACAAAGTTTGGGGACAAAATTCAGATTGAATCAAAATTGAATTCCCATAAATCAGTAAAAAATTAGATTCGTACAGAAAGACCAAATTCAATATGTTGGGCTTCTATTCTATAGAACAAATCTGTATTCAGATTCAGATTAGCATTATTAGCACTTACCTCCATGGATTGAGAAGCATAGAATGGAAATCCAAGATAACTTTCATTTAAGTTTATATGCAGGGGAGAAAGGCAGCATGGGGTTGGTATCTGGATGCTTCGCCGTACAACGCGGGTATGTGACCTCTGCTTTTAGATACTGTGTTGAATTTTAATTTTCATATCTCCACATTGCTTCCTTAGATGAAAACAGAACTTCTCAACCTTAAGACTTCCAGAATAGGAACATATATATGCAAATTTTAACACCAAATTTCAAGAGCAAGCAAAATTTTAGTGCCTAAGATAATAGGGAGGGTTTCTACCTGCCCAACTCCCTTAATCACACCTCCAAACACCCTCATTCGCCCTCCTGCACTCTTCTTCTCCATCATCCTCTGAGGATGAAAAAATATGCCTTAGACTGCTTGAGATTGTCACAGGTGAATCCTCCTGCAAGAAATAGAGATCACCATGCCTCCATAATGGCATGGCCGGCCCCCATTCCATGCCTGCACCATGCCCATTTAATTTAGGCGCGGAAATGCCATGACCCAGCTTATTTCTTCTTTTCCTTTCTTTAATATTTTATCTAATTAATGGGGATGTGACAGAGCATAGAAAATCATTGATAATTCTGCAACTACTGGATTGGTAGCATAGCAAATAACAAAACCCATAGGGCTTGAAGCTTTAATCTCGTGAAAAATTTCCATCAATAATTCAAATATGGAATTGCAGAACAGAGTTCATGTCGGAAGGACTGAGATGGGCTAATGGCGGCATAGAGATCGACTGATCTTGAAATAACGACAGCACCAATGTCGCTTGTTTGACTCCTATAGAGAGTATTCGACAATGCCTTGAAGCCTAGCGATGTGAAGAAGCTAAGTCGGCTGGTGATGAAATCCTTAAATCTGACAGCTTACAGTGTTTGGGGTAAATTGAAATCTATTTTCTTTATCTTTTTTCTCAACATAGGACTCAACAAACAAACAAGAAAAAGAAATCGGCACCCATGATTGATGAGGAGACACGAGAAGAGTTGAGGAAGAAGAAATTATGCTATTGGTGTAAGGAGCCTTACGACAAGGATCATGATTGCCCTTTGAGACCTAAGGGCAAGGCAAACCGTTTTATGTGGGCATACTTTGAGGACTTCGATTCTGATGATGGAGATCAACAAGTTGCTTCAGAAGTTGATCAGGATGAGAAGACATCTGCTCCCATGGCGTATCTTGCCAATGTTCAAGATGAGACTACATTCAGGTTCAGAGGGACAATTGATGGACAGTGTTGCATCACTATGCTTGATACTGGTGCAACACATAACTTTATTAATGGAGATTTTGTAGCCAGGTGCAAACTTCAGGCTGAGGATTTTGATGGATTAAGAGTTCGAGTTGCTGATGGATATACTCTTGCATGCAACAGGAAGATTGCTATTCTCACCTTGAGATTGAATAGCTATGAGTTACATTCAGATTTTTATGTGGTCAACATGGGAGAGATGGATATAGTTTTGGGAATGAAGTGGCTCCAGGACTTGGGAGTATTTACCCTCGATGTACCTAAGATGGAGATGTCTTTTGAGGTTGATGGCAAGAGGCATGTATTAAGGGGTATTACGGATGGAGGTTTGCATTCTATATCTTTCCGCAAAAGGCTAGACAGTAAGAGAAAGGAGAAGGTGATTCACGAGAAACATGAGATGATTTCCAATCCATTGTTCGAGGTGGAAGCTACTTGGTCATATGACAATCCACTCTATGGCTTGGATGATGATCACTCACTTTTTTTCTAGTTTTGAGATGAGCATTGATGATAGTATTTGTGATCCTTCTAGTGCATCAGGATTGCAAACAGGACTCGCAGAGGAGATTTCAGAGGTGTACATGGTGAGGAGTGCTTACAGCTTCATTTTTGAATCTCATGTACATGACTTATTTCGGATGCACATTTCAGGGGCACATGTGATGGATAGTTTGGATGATAGTTTATCTCGCACGAAGACAGGAGGCAAGGATGATCAATCTCTTGGCTTGCTTCCTTTTGTGGCTTATACTTCTATGGGACTTGGTGATGGTATTGAGTTGGTTCGACAGATTCAGTTTGAGCGAGTGCTGCAAGCGCTGATTGGTGATGACAGGGACATCATGTAGTTCTTTTTGTGGGATCCAGGTGGTGAATTGCTTGAGGACAAGCAATTTCAGGAGGGGTAGACTGTAATGTCCCCGTTTTTGGAAGTAATTTGATTTAATTAATTAAGTCGTCCAAAATAATGATTTTTCAAGAGGATGACTAATTAGTTATTTTAATTAAATCAATAAGTGGTATTAAGTTAATTATTTATAAGGTTATCAATTAAATTAATATTATAAGGTGACCTTATATTTAATTAATTTAATAAAGTGACTTGAATTATAAAATATATTATAAGTCAATAAAATAAAATAAAACAATTTTCTAGAAGCTTCTCGAGAAATTGAGGGAAAAGAATAAATAGACATCTTGGGCTTCATTCTCAGCAGGCAAATTTGATGTTGTTGTTGTTGATTGTCAATTCATCTTGTGGAGCCTAGGGTTTCTACAGATTGCTTTTTTATCATAGGAAATGAAAACTTCCTATTGATAGCATAACTGAGGAAGTGAAATATCTCTTTAAGGGTTGCATATTTGGAGGAAGGTATCTCAGCCTTTCCATTGAGCTTTCACGGTGACCATTGATCAAGTTTTATGAAGACAATTCTGCATAGTTAGTTGGAGATTGTTGTACTTTCTTCATTGCATCGATTTGGAGTCTTGAGGGCATTTTGAAAGTGGAGACAAAGGCAGCAGCTCATTCTTTGAAGTCTGATATTGAAATCACAGCCATTAGCAGCCACAATGGAGCCCACAATTTTGATCATTGCTTCCTCATTTTGCATCGATTTAATCATCTATATTGGGCGCATCATTCCTTGGGACAAGTCAATCAAGTTTGGAGCTGGAGTGGAGTCAACGGAGCTGCATATTATTAATTTTCAGCCTTCACACCAGAACAGGGGCGATTTCATTGTTGGGGTCGATTTGGCTCCACCAAGGCATATTTGGATTGATTATTGCTTGCCACTCCATTGTCTTATCAAGGCAATTTGGTTCCAAGTTCCTTTGCATTGTTTAGAACTCATTTCCATGTTGTATTTGCATTCATAGGAAGTCTGATTTTCTGTACTCAAAACTTTGGCACATTCAGAAAATTGTATTTGGTCAAGAGTCTTGACCTTGCATTTGCATTTGCATAGACAAATAAAGTGCTGAAGTTCATTTTCAGATTTGTATAATTTGCCTTAGTTTCATGATCCATGTAGGATGCATGCCAATTTGTTTTCCAAATGCCATTGGCTGTAGGTGTTCTTATTTGATGATCAACTTATTTGACAAGTGTTTGTATTAATGCTGACATGCTGTAGTTGCATATTTGCTGCCATCGAATGCATATAGAGTGTTTGACATTATGTCTACTAGATGTATTTGTCAATTTCAGTCATGGCCATGTATGAGAAGGGACAAGAACAGTCAGTTTATTATGTTTATTGCTTTGTAAATCAACCTTACATCACTTGTAGTACATTAAGCTATAATTGCAGCACTTTGAAGGCATTTCCAAGCAACTAATCCAGACTGATAAACTCAGACCAGCAAGCTGGAAGTTTGCATATGGATTGTTTGACAATATTCCTTGAGCTCATCTTCAGCATTTTGAGGTCAGATTGGAGCAGGGTCATAACAAGAGTGTCGAATGGTTTCATATGAGGAAGGGATGAGTGATTCAAATCCCCATTTCGCTGCATATCGCAATCAACACTACAGGTGCAAAGTGCAGAGCCGAGCCCACTTAGAGGTGTTTCCATCATTGAACCAGCAAAGCAAAGCCGACCCCCCAATTGCATAGTTGTTACACATTTCATGTCTTCAACAATTGCCTCCCACATCCCACAGCTTAATTCAAAGCTTTTTAAAATATATATATTTAGGAAAAAAACCCTAGCTCTTTTTCCATACAGTTTTTTGGTCAAATTTTTTAAAGGGATTATTCGAGTTTGTAGCTACTTTTATAGATGAACATTACATACATAAGTAGTTGGCATATAGTATGGAATTAAACTCCTACCTTCTTGACTTTATACAAGGAGTTCAATGGATGTTTTCTCTTGATTCTTAAGACTTCTTGTAGTGCTTTTAGGGTTTCTATCTATATTCTTTCTCATTTTGTCTCTTATTCTTTTCCTCTTATAAGGCTGACATATATCATAAGATCATTGCACTTCCTTTGGCTAAGTATCAATATACATTGGTTTTCTTCTGTCAAATGGGCTTCCCACTAGCCAAATTAATGTGTCATCATTTTCATTGTATGGCTTCAAGGTAACTTGTACTTTCAAACCATATTTTCACTTATGATTTAATGTGTTAATAGTTGATCTTGGAACCATCCATTTCCAAACCCCTTCCTAAGCACAAGTATATGCAAGATATTCAATAACTAATGATTTATGACTAGTCATGCAATATTTTTAAACCTATTTAAGAACATCAAAGAATAGTGCAGATTGTCAATTTTACAACCCATCACCAGCCATGCCAGGTGATGAAGAATTCAGGCAGGACCCCAAAGGCAGCCCAGTACTCAAAGAAATGTCAATGTCAATAGAAGATGAAATTTGCAATTTATACTCATGATTGCCACAACACTCTACCAAAGAGAAGACTGTAACAGGTGCATCACCAAAATTTGAAAGCCCCAAGGGTTAAATCTCCAACATATATCAGCACATAGATGGGTTGCGAGGGGATGCACTATAGTCCAGTTGGTTACCAAATTTCTTATCAAGGTCTCATCTTTTATGGAAATTAGAGAATTACTAGTTTGATGCTTTATGAATGATGTAATGTTTTGTTTCCCTGATAAATTCAATAAAGCAAAGAATGTTCTAGGCAGTGTTCCACGGGCCTAGGGGACGGGGAAAAGGGGGGACCTTCGGGACGCGTTTCGGAGACAAGGGGACAAAGGGCCTAAGTTTGGGGACGGCGGGGAGACGGCGGGGGGACGGCGGCGGGGGGGTGGCAGGGTGGTGGTGCTGATATTGTTATACATATACTTATAGTACTTGAAAAACTAGTTTTTTTTTTTTATATTAAGAATAAAGTGAACAGAAAATACAGAGCACAAGAGAATCAGATCCAACTATAAATCAGACACCAGCCCCCCCTGAAGAATTACAAAAAGTGAATCCCCAGTTACAAAAGTACGTACTCAGCCCAGAAAATATCAGTACATAAGCCCCACCTAAACAACCTAAAACAGAATAACAGCATGGATCACCATCAGAGCATCAGAGTATCCACCTTCCAAGGTAAGCCTGCAACAGAGTATCACTAATACAACAAAATACAGTATCAGACCATAGGCAAGTTAGCCATATACATCACTTATAAATATAGCAAAAAAAAATAAAGGATATGAAGGAACCTGAAGCAGATAATTATTGATTCCTTGGAACAGCATTTCCTTTGCATAACATCAACAAGGCTTCAGCTGCAACGTGTTTATCAGAGGAAGGTTGTACCACCTGGGATCTGTTACCCTCTCTCCTAAACTAGCCACCTGCTATATCATGCCTGGAAGCGCTGAGAACTTTCATAAAAACACCGACCCCTGGGTGACCTTCCGGCCACATGTGCCCATAACGGGCCTCCATAGTATCAATAGTAGCCCGACCATTTTCAAGGTAGGGCCAAAATCTGTCCTTGGAAAGCTCCACCGTAAGATAAACCTGCATGACAACATTGTGGAAGATGAGTCTTCTATAAGACTCAGTAAGCACCCGCCTTTTCTCTTGAAACCTGTCCTCATTTCTAGCCTTCCAGATGAACCAAAGAATAATGGAAGAAAAACATAACCAGAATAATGCAACAGTTTTTCCCATTTTAGAACTTTGAAAAAGAATCTTTTCAGGAAGAGGCTGTCTATTAGTGCCCCAAATATCTTGGTTATCACAGAACATTTCCCAAATTTCTTTAGCAAAAATGCAATCAAAGAAAATGTGTTTGATTGTCTCAGGAGTTCGACAGAGATTGCAAATGTTAATATCATTAGCATTATTTCTGTATGAAAGCCTTTGCAAAATAAGCAAGCAATTTTCGCTTCCAGCTGTTTGGACCAGTTAAACTAAAGAATTAATTGCCAATAGTTTTTATTCCAATTAACCTTCCATATCTGATTTAGATGATCTGTCAAATCAATATGTTTGGGGACGGTGGGGAGACGGCGGCGGAGGGGTGGCGGGGTGGTGGTGCTGATATTGTTATACATATACTTATAGTACTTGAAAAACTAGTTTTGAAAAGATGTATAACAATATAACAGTATAAGAATTATATTTCAAATGAAACTATAGGAAATTACTCAAATGAGTAAAATTATAACATAGCAAAATTTGAAATACTAAATCTAAATACAAAGATATCTTGAATGCTAATTGCTAAATAAAATTTGACAAATGAAATTGTTAAATTGGAGATTTCTATTATATCGAAAATATGAATATCTGATGTCATATGAGATATCACAAAGTCTATAAAGACGATTACATGATTCATCATTACAATGAGTAGCAAATGCCAAATGGCAAATAGTAAAACAGTAAACTAAATAGTAAATACAGATACTAATAGCAAAATGTCAAAACTCAAAATGTAGTAAATACAGGAAACTCCTGGGCGTCTCCCAGTCTCCCGAGAAATGCCTAGACATCTCCCAAGGAGACTTGGAGACGTCTCCACGTCTCCAAGTCTCCTTGGGAGACGCAGAGACGTTTCCCCGTCTCCGGCGGAGCACCAGTGGCGGTGGCGGGAAGGCGGGAAACACCAAGTACCTATTTCCCCGTCCCCGAAACGTCCCCGTTTCCGAAACGCAGCCAGATAGGGGGGAAAACGCGTTTCCGTGGAACACTAGTTCTAGGAGATATGCACTGTCATGTCCCCTCCATCTACAAGGGGGGTCCTTTCATAATAATAGTGTTCCTAAATGCTATAATAATATGTTATAAATAAAATATTAAATATTAAGTTTATTAATAATAATAATATTAATTTCATAAAATAAAATAAAAAATATAAATTCAAATTTAAATTTCAGGGCCCAGGGACATATTTGCAAATCAGTATTTAACTAGTTTTGGCGCCTAACTTCAAACATACCGGATGATGATAAAATTTGTACATGGTTTTTGCTGTTCATTGGGACAAAAACCTCAATGACTTGTGGGAGAGGTAGACGAAACCCTACCTTTCTGATTTCTAATCAATTTCCTTAGGTCTCAGGGAGTTGCAGATTCTGATATATTGTTTGTCTTGCAGGGAGAATTTGTGTATTGAAAACTGGACACCATACCTAAAACACATCCAGTCTTGACCAGTGCATAAGTATCAGTCGTCTGCAGGCAACAAATTGATGGTAGTTAGCTTTAGTTAACGATTTTTTCTTTTTAGAAACATCGTCTTGTAAATTTCTTTATAAGGAGCTTTCCTCTCCTTTTGTAAACATGCAATTATGAATATCAAGTATCTTTTCATGGTATCAGAGCTCAGACTCGAACCTGATTAGTTTTTGAAATTTCTTAGATTTTTTTTAGTTGATTATTTTAAAAAATAAAAAACAAAGAAAAAAAAAATTAAAGATTTTTTAGTGAGCGGATTTTTTTTTAAAAAACATAGAAGGGTTTGTTGCAGAAAATTTTCATGGGTTTTTATGAAAAAAAATCCGAAAGATTTTTGGGCCGTTTTTTGAAGGCTTTGAACTAGATTTTTTGAAGAAGTTGCAAAGGATTTTCGTGGCTCTTTCTGGGTGAAAATCACATGGTTTTTTTCATGAAGTTTTTGTTGTTGTTTTCAAGAAGTTTGTGACGTTATTTTTGTGGCTAAAGATTCCTAGTTCGTCAGCGTTTCTAAGGTTTTCAAAGAACCTAGGGTTTTTGGATCTTACGTTCCCGATTTTTTAGATTTCCAATGGGCCTAATTTTCTAGTTTTCATGGCATCCTGAAGAGTTGTTTTTTTTTAGCCAATTTTGATAGAATTTTTTTGGGAAAAATAAAAAAATTTACAAAGAGTTTTTGAAAAATTTCTAAAAAAAAAAAAATTGCTAAAAGAGTTTTTGAAAATTTTCTATAAAAATTTTGCAGTTTTTTGAGGATTTTTTCTGAAAAAATCTTACTTTTTCAGAGTTTTTGAATGTTTTTTCTGAAAAATCTTACAGTTTCTGAGCCTCTTTTAAGACGTTATTTGAAAAATTATGAGTTGTGCCAGCTGATCACAATGTTACCTCATTTTTGGAAAATGGGAGGGATGGCTACTTTGTCCTATGTCATGTTGAAAAGTACACAGAGGTTCAATGGAAAAGTTATTCTACCTGGAAGTAGAGGAAGCTCACAATTTTCAAGTGTCGGTGTCTTGATTTGATTGTTCTATGGGAAAGGATCTATAATCGTGAGGCGGTTATGCTTCTCCAGTTATCAGTCACCGCTGATATGTTTATAGAAGAATATGGGTAGACTAAGTTTATGTTTGTATGATGACCATTAAGAGAGGGTATTAAAGTATTAATTGTAATATTAATGGTCATCTTAGCTTTAGTTAGTGTTTAGTAACTTTAGTTACGCTTTAGTTGTTTTAGTATCTTTCAGCTTTTTGCTTTAGTTAGCTTTAGTTAATGATTGTTTCTTTTTAGAAACATCGTCTTGTAAATTTCTTTATAAGGAGCTTTCCTCTCCTTTTGTAAACATGCAATTATGAATATCAATTATCTTTCCAATCTATTGCAAAGCCCTGTGGGTAACTTGGAGATTATACCCAGTGTTCAAATCTATCTACAGCAAAGGCAAGATTAAATTTATTGCAAATCAGATGTCATATATTTTGTAACAGGCTTTATATGAACTGCTGCTGGCAGCATATTCAATTAATTTCCTAGAATCCTATCTGTTTCAACTTACATGATCTGAGTTTGGGCGATTCACAGACCAGTTGCTTTTTTGCATATGTGGAATAGTTAAATCAATCTAATTTGATTATTCAATCATTGTGGAGTAGGGTTAAAAGTTTTCAAGATGTGTGGATGATTTACTTGCTCAGACTGCATTTATTTCATAAACCCTAGATCTGGATTTAGGGCATAGTGGAACATAACATACGTTGGGCTCTTATAACTGCGCTTTACTTTTTGTCTATCTTTGTCCTTCATTAATGTGGAAATGTTCATTCTCTTAGCAAAAAATTGAAAAAGGTCAAAAATTACCTGGATAAAAGCTAACTTGAGAAATAAGGGGACCTCTTTCCATAGTGAAGATTTTAAATTGCATTTGAACATATCCAACCAACAGAATGTTTCAAAGCATTGCAATTTAGGAATAGGAAAATAATCAAAATATACATGGATAATGAAGTTGGAATTCAAGAAATAAGTACAAAAATAACCTATGATATTGAAATAATGATATTATTATGATCTTATAGCTGAACATAAGCTACTTTCTGTTTGATCTTAGTCAAGCCTATAGCAGTTATCCCTAATATAGTTTTTTAAATAGGACTGAAGACAATTATAAATCTTAGCAATAAGATCAATTTTGTATTTGCATTGAAGTAACTTCATGGAGAGAATGAAAAAAACTGAAAAAAATTAGAACACTGTTCATAGATTAATAACATTCCCAAAGGATTCAATTGGAAATGAATTTTTACAAGACAATGATAATGGCCCAAATGAAAGTAAAAATCAACTTTGTGTAATGTCTCCTCTTTGAAACCGCCTACAACTGCCAACAAGGATTCATTGCGGGCATGCCGCACGTTTTAAGATCAAAGCATTGTACAACATTTTTAAACATAGTGCAGTCATAACAAAGGATGGTGTAGCATAAATAAAGGATAGTACAAGCTTTCGAAGGGAAAATCATAAGGATATGGCGTAAGCAATAAGGGTGGCAAATGAAATATTAAGTAATATTTTTATAATTAAAATTTATTTTTAATATCAATCAAGGGGCATTTGAAGAATTGGCATTTTGACAAAAATTCTCTTTAAGAGAGACCAAGCAAGGAGGAGGCATATTGATCAAGCATTCTATTTTTCTGATTTCTACTCCTTGTTGGGATCTTTGAGCTTTGGTTCAATTACCTGAGGACGAAAACCCACAATTTCTTGGAGTGATTTCATGCAAGAGTCACTATTGGGTGGAACCGGTTGAAATTTCAGATTGATACACTTGTGTTGAAGGGGCATTGTAACTGCTGGAGTAAATTTGCATTCTTTTTGGGCAGAAATATATCAAGTTTGTGGCTGTGATCTGCACAAATAAGGAGTGTGCTAACAGCTGGGTACCATCCGCCATATAAATCACTACCATTAGAGCAGGATAATGGTTTCCTTATGATTCCATTACATCATAGGTGCAGCAATGAAAAGGTTTCATACAGCTAGTCAATGGTTCCACATATATAAATTACATCATTGTTTCCAGGGTAGCACCGCAAGTTGGTGTAGTCGGCAAAATATAAACAGCTGGGACATAACTCAGATATATGGTGAATCCATATGGTATATCTAACTCTTGTATTGCTATCGTAACAAAAATTTGAATCTAGATTATGGTTTGTTGGTAAGCAGATTGACACTTGGAATGATACTTGACTCGCCCAATGGAAAGTGTCAAAAACACTCCAACAGTTGGAGAGATTGCTTGTAAAACGGCAATCTTCCTCTGCATTTGAGAGTGGCAACTCCCTCGTATGATCATATTTGGATTTTTAAGTGGAAATTAAAAGAAACTTAAACAAGTTCATTACCAAAATCACATACCACACATACAAGCTTCATAATGATTTTAGATTTTCAAAACGGCAACACATTCAAATCGAGATACCAAGAAATGAACATTTTTCAAATGTGATTCATGAAAGATTGACCATTCGCATTCACAAATAAAATTTAGGATCACAAAGTTATCACCAACTTAACATATGAAAAGATTAATAATAAACTTAGAAAACACCACAAATGCACCTTCAAGAATGCTTTCTATTACTTTGTAGAATTGCACAATTCCAAAAAAATCCCCTTATGTAAACTTGTGAAAATGTCAAAAAGTCCCTTTACATTAACAAAAGCCTTGTATATATAGGTTTTACCTGGTAACTAATTCATAACCAACTTATAACTACCCAAGTAACTACCTTTTACAATATTTGAGAAATAAAAAAAATAACTTTATTAAGTTAGAAATCTCTCAAGTTTTACACAAAGAAGGATTCTTTTCTAACCTCTCATAATTATGAGATACAAAAGTCACTTTTACAAAAAGATAACATTAAAACATAATAAGTGACTTGATGCTTAGAAAATTAATAAACACGTGCAATTGGAGTCATTGAGAAACTCCTTTTCTTCCATCCGCATCTACTCTGATGCCTTCCATAGAAGTCATTTGGGCTGCAAGTTGCTTCTGATGGGAAGACTTTCCTCTGAATATTCTGAAAAGCTTGACTGATGTAGCAATATGGAAGGGAATTCTAAAGGATCTCCAGGAGATGAATCAGATGAGTGTTGATTTCTTGATCGCTGAAAGGATTTTCTCAAACATTGAGGAGAACAAATCTGACATGTGGTTTCAAAGCATGGAATGGAAACTTGTAGCAATCAGTCAGATTCTAACAAAGCAGAAGAAGCTTTTAGCAACTTGTGAACAAATAAAGACAAAGGCTCAAAATGACCTCCTATCGCTCAACATTGATACAATGGAAGAGGGTGGAATTCAAGATCTAGATATTTAGATTATCAAGAATAAATTCAAAAGATATGATGAATGTTGAATTATTCAACAGATAAGTCTTCGGTGTGGAGGCGATGAAGAGATTAAGTAGCATTTCTACCACTCTCAGTATGTGTGATGGTCACCCACCCGATTATTGTCAGAATTTAGAGGAGATCCAAAAAAATCATGAGAGCTGGAAATTGAGAATGAACAATGTGATTGTTCCTAGGAACAAGCTCCTAGCCTAGGCTGTCAAGCTTTTCAAAATATTCAAAGGAAAGTCTTCGCATCAGAAGCAACTTGCAGCCCGCAGGATTTCTACAGAAGGTGTCAAAACTGATGCGGATGGAAGAAAAGGAGTTTCTCAATAACTCCAATTGCACGTGTTTATTAATTTTCTAAGTGTTAAGTCACTTATTATGTTTTAATGTTATATTTTTGTAAAAGTGACTTTTGTATCTCATAATTATTAAAGGTTAGAAAAGAAGCCTTCTTCACTATGCTCCAAGGGGCTCCGGGGACAGGGAGTGTCAGGTACGGCGAGACGAGTTTTTGGTACGGGGGTACTTTTGGGTCATTTTTTAGGGGACGGTTGAAAAAAAATAGGGAAATTTTTTAAAATATAGAGAAATTTCAAATGTTCATAGCATAACATTGATAAAGCATTCATTCTAGACATTGTATAAGCTTAATACATATCATTAGACTTGAATTGTGATTTCACATGAGAATCAACAAACAAATTAACAAAATTCATATGCTCTTCAAATTCATAAGTTGTTGGCCCTGCTACACTCCCATTGCCTGAAGAACCCCCAATGGCTGCCATACTTCTATGAGTTCTACTTCTATGTCTACTTCTTTTATGCATTTGAACCTCAACCTCCTCACTATTATTACTAGTAATCTCACTATTTCTCATGATCTTTTTTGGTTAAGAATTGAAAAGAGAAAAAAGGAAAAAATAAACTCACAACACCCTTCCTACATGATAAAAAAACTTGAAAAAACTTGAAAAAATGGAAAACAAATTGAAAAATCAAAAAACAAATGTAAAATAAAGAACTTACCTCTAATGAAGTAGATTTGATGCCCTAGTCTCCCCTTTCAACTGTTGTTCTCTCCTCTTTCACTTGCTACTCTTCAGCTCAAGTTTGCAAATGTCAAAATGAGAATGTTTTTTTCTTTTAGTTGTTTTGACAAGTCAAGTAGGTTTGGGTTTTGTTTAAAGGGGTGGGAGATTCTTGTGGGCCCATCCATCCCCTTTTTTTTTAATTTAAAAATGTGTTTTTTTACAAAAAAATAAAGTAAGTTGTTGAGCCATAGGGGACGGCTAGCAGTCCCCAAGACGGATAGGGGACGTCTTGGCCGTATCAGGTACTGCTAGCCATCCCCTAAGTCCCCTAAATCTGCAAAAAAGTCCCCTAGAAGTTTTGGAAACTTTATGTGAAAAAAGGAACGACTAGGGGACGTTTCCTGGCCATCCCCATTTCGTCCCCGGTACGGGATGAGCTAAAAAAGGCAAGGGATGCGTCCCCGTGGAGCATAGCTTCTTCACGCAAAAGTTGGGAGATTTCTAACTTAATAAAGTTATTTTTATTTCTTTCAAATATTGTAAAAGGTAGAAACCCAGGTAGTTATAAGTTGGTTATAAGTTCGTTACCAAGTAAAGCCTATATATACAAGGCTTAAGTTATTGTAAAGGGACTTTTTGACATTTTCACAAGTTTGCAAAAGGGAATTTTTTGGAATTGTGCAAAATTTTACAAAGCATTCTTGAAGGTGCATTCATGGTGTTTTCTATGTGTTATCATAATCTTTTTGTATGTCAAGTTGGTGATAACCTTTGTGATCCTAAATTTTATTTGTGAATGTGATCTTTCATGAATCACATTTGAAACATGTTCATTTTTTGGTATCTCGATTTGAATGTGTTGTCATTTTGAAAATCTAAAATCAGTATGAAGCTCGTATGCATGGTCTATGATCTTGGTAATAGAGTTGTTAAGCTTCTTTTAATTTCCACTTAAAAATCCAAATAAGATCATACGAGGGAGCTGCCCCACTCAAACACAGAGGAAGATTGACGTTTCACAAGCAATCTCTCCACCTGTTGGAGTGTTTTTGCCACTTTCCATTGGGTGAGTCAAATATAATTCCAAATGTCAAACCGCTTATCAACAGGTGCACAGTTCTTTAAAATCACTCACTGCCAGAACATTGATCATTGTGATAACTTCATTATTGATCCAGGTATGAAGAATTGTAAGATCTATTATCATTGAGGTTTCAGGACTGCTGGGATGAACATAAGTCCATAATGTATGCTTCTAACAACCTTGTGTTATTGTTCATAGACCAGTTTGCCTATCAAGCAAAGTATTCAATTTATTGCAACAGTATTCTTCATTTTCGGACTTTAGCTAGTCTACAAATCTGGTCCATATTGCTGTTTATCTGCACTGTACTGTATCCATGACATATTTCAATTTGTGTAATCAGAAAATGCCAAAAGGGAGGGCATAAAACCAGAAAATACAAAAAAAATCAAAAAGTTTATAAAAATTTTGAATTGGGGACATTACACTCTAGATAAAAAGCACTTTGTCTAAACTATTTTAAAATAAAATAATAACCAAATAGCTTACATCTGCTATGGTGGTTGCCTCTTCCTCAATAACTCCATCATTCATTAATTCCAATACCCGCCAGGCAAATACACGTGCGGGAGGTGGATCATACCCATTGAACCTGTTAAAAGAATGTAGATTGTTAAGTCACATTGCCAACAGTAACATTTTTACATGTCTTGGTAAAGAAGATCCAGTAAGACCACTCACGGAACTGGCACTTCAGCATATTAATCTAGAACATGATCCATGTTAAAAATATATATTCTTCTCCAGAACAATGCAGGCAGATAAGACCTTTCTGCAAACAGAAAGAAATGGGAATGCAGAACAAATAATTATGACTTTGAATAGTTCAGTGGAAATAAACTGATTTATCATCATGGATAAGGATAGTCACAATCAAAAGTCCAGGGGTGTTTATTGAGTAATTAAGGATTCCCAAACTGCCACTTTTCCTTACAAGTTACAACCACTGGCATATACTAAAAAGTTTCACAAAAGAATTAGTTTCTTGAGTAGTTCGCAGGCCAAAGAGTGATAACTAAACCCAAGGTTAAGGAAACATAATTACATTTGAATAACTCATTGACCCCAGCCACAAACACAAAGTTGTCACATTGCATTTGAGAGCTATATGACCTCAAAACTACATGATCTTCTTCCTCTGAAGATTTTTCCAACAATTAATCACTTCTTTATCATACTTTATTCCAAAGCCCCAAAATAACTTTATGCAGTCTTGAGGTATCAGTTCTTTTCATTCTTTGTTGCCTCCAGAGGGGTTCATAGACAAAATAAATGCTATATATCTTCCAAACAAACAAAAATAATTTTAAGTTCAACTGTAATAGAAGATGAAAGAAGACAAGAAGTTATTTTAATAAATAAATGAGAGATATCCATACAATAAACAGAGAAAATGGAACAGCAAGAACAGGAGATTGCCTTATGGGGCTTAGAAAACAGAAACAAAGAAACAAATATATCAGAGTCTATAGATGACCAAAACAGGTCAAAGGGACTCCAAACTATAGCCAACAGAAAGAATGTTAAGGATCACAATAAAACTAGACATTATAAATACACTAAAAGTACACTAATAAAAGAGCCTTGCTAAATAGAGGGTTAACCCAAAGGAGGTAAACCCTACAATTTCAGAACATAAAGCCATTCTTACAAACACTACAAACAATATATATAAGATAGATTGGAAACAAAGACTGCACAGGATCTCAATCATGTGTCTTGGCTCCATCTTTGTTGATCACTATGAAAGAGCCGATACATGACCTGGTGATATCCACGGTAGAATGGCCATGATAAGGAGGGCCTAGCTATGTGATCCTAGGGAAAGGTAGAGAGTCTCCTAGAAACTCTTCTAATGTCCAAGGTTGATGATTCTCCAAACTAGAAAGGAAACCAGCAGTATGTGCTTGGGTGGATCTAGTAGAATGCAGATGAGAGGTGGTATCCATCCCTCTAGACCAAAGAACATATGATCTACCATGTCTCGACCGAGAAAAGAAGGATGAAGGCACCCCTAGTGGTTGCACATGGAGGAGGATGCAGCCTCACAAATATATAACTAACCATGGTGGTAGTTATAGCATCTAAGGGGTGCTTGGCACCTTCAACCAACAAGAAAAGCTGAAAGATACTGGCAATCCATCTATTGGTCCTTAGGGTCCCTTGCAAAACCTAATGCTTGAAAAAGACAGCTTCTTAGAGGTAACAAAGTGAATGATATCTGATAATGAAAGCAAAAAAAGGTGGCAAGTGGCCCACTTGAATCTTTATACAAGCAATAGCATCTTCCTCCAAACCGCATAGTAGATGGAACACCTAATAATAAAGTGCTACATTGTTTGCACCTTCTAAGAGAGAATACAACATACTATATCAACTAGAGGAATGTTTGAATCAGACTCAAGTTGCAACTGTTAAAAACAGGTCCTTGGTTTACCAAAAGGCATCCTAGAACTGAGTCCAATAGCACTAGATCTACTCTGGGTGGATGATGATGCCATCCACAATCTATGAAAAATGTCTTCCCCGTGCTGAGAGGTTGATGGAGTGAGATCTACATGGCCTTAATATATTGATGGTGTATGGTCTTCTTGACCACTTTATTGATCACCCCCACTTTTGGAAGGAGAGGAGTGGGCATCCAAAAGTACTTGAATAGAGGAAGCAACCCACTATAAAGAAATGCATGTCTCTCTCGACCTCAAGCAAGATCTACCATGAACAAAAGTCTATGGAGATAGAAATCAATCCTAAAGATGCCCACAATACAGAGGGAGAATGTTAGTTTGCAACAGTCGTGCTGAAGCAAGATAATCTGCACTCTGCACAATCTCAATATGCACCCAACTAACAAGCCCTAAGCTAGAATCCCAAATTATGTACCCGTGACGAACCATTGATTTAATGATAACATCAGAAAACCAAATCTTTATAGACATATCTTGCAAATGCATCTGAAAACACTGGCACTCTAAAAGACTAAAACAGAAAGGGGGGAATAACTCTCACAAGCCATAATTGAGAAGAAGCATAAGATTAAGACATGGACATTGATTGCACTCCCAAGTATACATAGCCTGTTTTGATTCGTACAGGTTTCCCAATGTAGGAAACTAGTACTTGGAGAGAGAACTGCAGAAGTTTGAAAATAACAGCTATCATGTAAACCTCAGAAATTCACAAGTTGTGCTAGTGCAACCCTCGACAGGCTATAGCATTATGGGAGTGTTGCAGACGTTGCCTGAGGGGTTCTAACAAGAGCACGAACCAAGAAATTAAAAATTCTAAATTAAGAGAACATTATGGATTACAATTATCATGTATGCCTGATGAATTAACAAATTACAGGTTGTGCTAGAGCAGTTCTCAACTGGGTATAAAATTATGGGGATACTGCAGATGTCTAGAAATTCTACATTAGGAGAACACTAGAGTCTAAACAGTGCTGGTAGGCACTAAGATATCTTTAACAAGTTCATCCTTAACCAATTTTGGTTAGGGAGGACAATTACACAAAACATAATGGCAAGTCACAGCCCACAGAGTGACGGAATGAATCTAGTCACTTCAACCTAGTGCAAGGAAGATCCTTTTAGACTCTACAGCATCTGGTAAACTATTTGGATGGAAAATAGAGACCTGAATCAAAGGTATCGTCTACAGTCTTTTCTTCCCATGTTGTGCAAGTTTGCCAATGATTAGTGTAAGTAATCTCAAGTAGGACATTTCGATACTTGAAGTTATGTCCACAGATATTCCAGGACAAGCACAACAGGAGACTATTATATATATAGAAATACATAAAATGCAAGAACTGCCCAAAAGAACTAAAGCATTATACAAAATCGGTGTGCTAATTGATTCTCTTAAAATAGAAAGCAAAGGTAAATGAACCCCATTAAACCCTAGCAAAACCATTCTTAGCCTCTTATAATTTTCAAACTTAGCTGCATCAACAATAGATAAATTACAAGGTTGAAACATAATATTCAAGAAACTAAAATTTCCAATCTTATTCATCCATGATAAAATGAGAATACGAGCATCTACTATCATTAATTATAATGATAACTATAATTTAGTCATATGTCAAAGTCTTAAAATGACAAAATATAAGAATCATATCTGAGTCATGATTAAATGCTAAGCAAGAAGCAACAGGTTCAATTATCAAACAAAACTTTCATTTATGTTTCTATCTGTTTTTCCTTTGTTCCATATTTCAGGGACACCTAGTAATACCCAGACAGTTTGGGCCCTTTTGGAACAAGCAGCATACAAGAGAAGACTACAGGTCCCAGGGACAGCTGGGGCACCCTCCCTGGTGGCCAAGAACAGCAGGAGGGGTGTCTCATCCACATTTCTATCCAAAACTGCAAGGTACTCCCAAATAGAGCCTTGGAGATAGGGGCTATGTCTATATGTTCACTAACTTGATGAAAGAGATTTGAATCAAAACTCAAGCTTTTATTATAGTAATAATAACATTCTAGACAGAAGCTGTAATTTCAAACATTAAAAGAAAGGAAAATTGGGCAATATGTATATAGCGAAATTAGCATTGAAGCTAGAAACTCAAAAGATTTGGTTCATTGAAGAAATGCTTAACCATTATACAAAGAAATGGAAGATGGTCTCACAAACAACATATAATGAAGCCTCGGACTAAAAGGTTGAATTGACAGAAAAAGATGAAACAAAGTCAAGAGGACATAACTTCTAACAAAGATAAGGAAGAAAAATTTGCTACACGAAAAAGGAACTGGAAAGGATTGGCAAAAGTAAAGAATGAAAAAAAATTCGGTGCAAAAGATACATGATGTAAAACCACTTAATAAATTAACGCCCCCTTGCTAGCTCTTAAAGTTGTGAGTTTTGCAGGGTAACAATCATACTATTAATGAACATATTTAATTTGAAGAATAAAAGATTGCAACCCAAAAAACTTTATATGCAATCCAGAAAGCAGAGCAATAACTAATTTTAAAAGATGTCGTTAATAGGGTTATTGTCATGTCCCAGTAAAATAAAACAAGCAGAGCTGTAAGGTAAATGGTTTGACATTAGACTAGGTCATCGTGATGATAATATGACTATCTGTCATGATCATGCAGCAAAGCCAGTAAACTTGGTGGATGTGAGTATTACCCTAAAAACCACGGTAGCTACAAAGAACCAAAAAAATCCAGCTAGCCATGTCCAGTGCTAGGGTGGAGTTATTGCCATGATGATGAACTGAGTTCAACTAGGCTACTTAAGTGAGGGTTGATCACATCCCAGGTGAATTCTTTATGGAATGGTACCCTTAAGCATGGCATCGGTCAAATATTCTTCTAAGCTTGGTAGTGCATTCCCCCATGCAAATGTTTACAAATGTGGCAAGCAAAGAAAAATGTGAATTAAAAAAAAGAAAGCAAATTTTACGAAGTAGACTATTTGGGTGAGATTGAATCACATCCCAGGTGAATTCTTTATGGAATGGTACCATAAAGCATGGCATCCGTCAAATATTCTTCTAAGCTTGGTAGTGCATTCCCCCATGCAAATGTTTACAAATTTGGCAAGCAAAGAAAAGTGTGGAGTCAAAAAATTAAAAAAGAAAGCAAAATTTTCCCGAAGGTAGGTATCCTGTAGAAGTATGGAATGCAAAAGTCACAAAGGCCATATGAGATGAGAAAACACTCAAAAAATCTGGCCAAGCCAGTTGTGATGTGTAGAAATTTATCCATGGATGATTGTTGTGTAGTAATATTAAGCCTGCTAATCATTATTTGAACCTACAAGCTTTCTTTCCCGTGTAGAGCTAACCATGTGAGAGCCTTTCAATGGAATTCCATGGAGGATTATCGATGATGACAAAACATAAAAACAAATACTTGTTTTTGTTTGTTGACTGGTTTAGCAAGCTGGTTATACTAATACCCTGCATGAAGACCACAAGCAAACAAGGAATTGTCA